>JAMLFT010003781.1:0-21171 GCA_026544285.1 Pachyrhizus erosus | reverse complement strand
TTGTAAGACTAAAGTTGGAACTTATTATGTAATAGTTAAGTATGTTTCCTTGTTTTGAATAAAGTTTAGTATTTAATGATAAATTTTATTGAAAACTTTAGTCTTACATATGTTTCATCGAGAAGATGAATGACTCACTCCTTACACCCTTATTTTTCATATTCAAATGGCGGAACTTTTCAAGCCAATGTTCAAACTTTCGATTCAACCCCTAGCAGGGCGATGGGTCCATGACCCTTTATATGAGGACGACAACTTCACTGGTTATGTACGATTCACACTTCTCTGCCAGACCTTGTTCCGCATGGAGACCCAACCCACGTTGACCTCCCTGTGATTATGACCCAGACTCTACCGTTGGGCAACATTCGAGTACCACTCCACCTACCTCTCCCAAACCATCCATACCCCTCCAACCACGACTGATAGAGGGGCTGGTTCCTCAAGGGAGTCTCATTCTCTCGAGAGTGCGTCCCCTAGGCTAGTTCCATATCCTTTTGATCTGCGAACGATGTGCGGGTTCCTCCTACTAGAACATAGGATAGACTAGAGTTTGGCGTCGTCAAGCTTAACCTCACCAGAATGTCAAATGCGCATGGAAGAGGCAAAAAAGGATGATGAGGAAGAATCCACCGTGGAGAAAGATCCTTCCAAGGGATCCAATTAGGGAAGGAAGACAATTGGACATTTACTACAATATTTAGACTAGTATGTTAGGGTCTGTTTTCTTTTGCATTAGTGTTTGTATATTCTCCTTTTGAAAAACTTTACTTTTGCAAGTTTTCTGGTCTATAATGTGGGTACATTGAATTATGTTCTAGCTACTACCGAAAGGTGTTGTCTCATTTTGGAAAACAATTTGAGTATGCATGTTCCTCTAAGGTCATGATTTATGTATTTACACTGCACTTTTTATTTGTGAAATTTCCTTTCTCTGATGTAAGTTATCTATGAAAATGTCAAATTATTTTAATAATTCAAATTAGTAGTGGTTACTATTTTGGAAATTGAGGAGAACATCTGAAATTATTTTATGATAACTTTGATAAATTAATATCAAGCAACAAAGGAATTGAAATTGTCATGTTTTTCCAAGTGAAGGGAATTTAAATTTTCTTGAACATGTAATAAAAGTATTTCATTTATTTAAAAATATTTGCTTTATATCGAGAAATTAGTTGGCCATTACTTTAATTAGTATGAAAGCAGTTCATCCTACCAAGACTAAGATATGGACCTACCATGTGTGATGTGTGAAATTGTTTGAATCTTGCACTACTTGGGCAGTAGTGTAGGATAGATTGTTTAATGGTACATTAATCGCAAGTGATGATCACATGAACAAATTGTTTGGACCTAACTCTACACTTTCTAGACGACAGTATTTGGTGAAATTATTTGATAAGAATGTTTGTGAGCTTACTATAAGACATAGCATGAATAGACATTAATTATGACAACCCGAATAAATGTGGGCTACTGATAATGATTTTAGGCACTAATGGTTGGGACACCAACTAACAACACCACATAGAGACTTCTGGAGCGAATGACTCTTGTTCTAGAAAGAATGGTGCAAGATAAAGAAGAAGAGTTTGTCTAGTATAGAGAGAGGGTTGACAACCTTTAGAGGGAACAACCCTTCAAAGTTTAATGGTTATGACCTCTCCACCTCCTCACATGTTTACACTCATAGGCTAGTGACTCATGTTTATTTGCTCTCTAATAGGCTTTTTTGTAATTATTCACTCTTGCCTTTTTCCACTTGTTCTCCACTTAAAGTTCTTATAAAATCAATTGATCTCTTCAAGAAATTAAATGTAAACATGACAATCAACAAAGATGACAAACAAAATTAACATAAGCAACAAGTAGCAAAGAACAATTTCACTACTAAGACAAGAAAGACTCGAATACTATTAATAGACGAAGAAGAACAACTACCACTTAGGATTTTGGGAAGCAAGTACACAAACAACAAAGCTAGAACACGGACAAAGAACCAGGCATAAGAAACTAGAACAATTAATTAGAATCAAGAAACAACCCCAAATTTATGACTCATTTCCAATACTTCTAATTCTCCATTTAGTTTAAACAAACCAATTTGCACTCCTCTTACTATATATATTGCAATTTAGAAACAAGAAAATGATCCCAATAATGGTAAAGAAAATTACAAAAACTCTAGCCCTAGAGACTAGCTCTAATGCCAAATGATGAGATATTTCCCAACCCTCTTAGAATTCAGACCTATCTAGAACTAGGAACACATTATTGAACCAGAATGCAAATAATCCAAGTGTAGCCTTCATAACCAAGAACGTAAAATCCCTTGATAGAAAAAAAATTGAGCCAACAAATAGAAATAGAACAATTGCGAAATTCACTTTGAACATAACCAAATGAAGTAAAATGTCGTTAGCGGAAAAGGAGCAATTGCAAGATATGGAGTCAAACACATGAACTCGAGAATAGAAATTGGGAATACTCGTTTTGCCCTATGAAATTGAGAATTTGGAGCTAGAAAGAATAGGATATAGGCGCCACAAACATCAAGCTTTGATAAGCCTTGGTTATCGCTACAAGAATTTAGAGTAATTCTTGATAAGACAAATGGTTCCAACAAGAACCCTAACATAGCAATTTTGACGCTCAACATTTATGCCAAAAAACATGTTTGTCACTTATGAGTTCCCAAATGTTTAATACAAATTTGGAAGTAAATATAAAAAATTTGTATTACCAACAAATTGATTTTCCCCAGTGGTTGAATGTGGGCAATCTAAACTACTAAGGGTGCAGAATTCAATACTAGTTGCATGCAGTTTATTGTTGAGTTCTTTTTTATACCACGCAATTTTATAGAACACTTAAATACTAAGTTTAAGTCTAATAATTAGGTATGCACTCTCCTCTCAATCCAAATAGGCTATGTACATGATCAGCTTGGTCTCCAATACATGTTGGGCTTTCCCATGTTGAGCCTCCAACAGATGGGTCACCTTATGAGCCTTCTTAAGTCTTCCTTTAGTTATAGGTCCACCTAAGCCTTAAATGGGATCTTGGGCTATGCATGAGGTCATGTCACTTAATTTTAAGAAAAAGGCTAAGTTTCTAAACATAAGGAAAATAATGTTATATTTTGGCTCTAGAAAAAATGTAAAATGGTCATTAATAATTTATATCATATATAATTTTAAAATACTAGATTTTTATATATAAAAAAGGTATTTAAATATATTTTCTAAAATGACATAATTTAATATAAGAAAAAAATCTATAAAATTTATAAAAAAATAATTTAAGCAGCATTTGAAATGGTTTTTCAAAACAACGTTGGTCAAAGATGGATCCTTTTTTTTATCTTCCCAATATTTTTTTAATCAGTTCTTTTTTCAACACATTACCAACAAGATTATATTTATAATTATATAAAATAAAATTTCTAATTTACTATGTGCAATTTTTGGCAATTATTTTACTAAAACACGTTTCTTACCAAAAATTGACTTGAAAATCAAAGAAAACTAACAAAGTCATTTTCTTTGGTCCAACCTTGGACACTGTCTAGTAACTAGACCAAAAGTTTCACCAAAGTAAAAATAGAAAGCAATTTTTACATGGAAATAATTTTATATATTATGAAAGGTACGAAAGTGTATTTTCTGGAATATCTTTCCATATTCAAACAAATATCTACAAAAATTATTAAAATATTTCAAGGTGACATACTCAACTTTCACTTACACTAACCATAGTCTAGTGTTTTTAACTTTTATGGGGCTTCTCAAAAGGGATTGATATTGTACTTTTTGAACCTTAAATACAAATCCTAGACCTTTTTAATAAGGTAAAAATGGAACCCTAAATCGTTTTCCACTATTCCTTATAACTAAATCTTTATGGAAGATTTTCCAGTAATACGACTTAGTAGTTCATGCATTACCTCAACATTGTGAAAAATATTTGAAAATATTTCTTACCTTAAAAGATTAATCAAAATACATGGCTGGAAAGATAATTTTTTCTAATCTCTAGGCATGTAAATAAATTATATTGGAGTTGATTAAATAAGCACAAGTTCCTTAAACATCAAGTCTTACTAGCCCAAAAACTAAAGTTAAAAGGGACATATTGTATGTCAAATCTGACCTGCTTATTGAGCTTATTTTCTAGAACCCTCAAAAGATGAAATATGATTTTTTTTGTCTATTTTCATTGAAAATAAGTTTGAAACTAATCCATTATTTGGATCAAAAGATATACCTAGAAGGGTGACACATGTACATGTAGGAAGCTAAGTTCTAATCACGCTCTCCCATAAATAAAATAGTAAATAAATTTATAAAAATTTGAAAAAAAAATTGATGAAGTCTTCTCTATTTAAGGATCATCCTAATTGCTTGAAAAATAAAAAATAAATAAGGAGAAGATGACACACATACTAGAGAAACTAAGCCAATAAATGCAACACTCAAATAGAATGAAGAAAAAAAAGATTTTTCAAACATGCAATGCAAGATTTGTGAAAAAAAAAGGCACAAATAAGAGCTTATTTTGAAGGTACATGAACTTGACCTTCAAACTCAACCAAAAAAGCTTGAGTCCACAATAACAACTCATTCTTACCTAGGATTTGTAGAAGACAGGTTGGAGAGGAAAAGGAAACTAGGTGCCTTTGCGAGCTTACTTTCAATTTCTAACTTCAATGAAATTTGAGAGAAAATGGAATGCAATTTTTTATAAACTTGTGAAGAAGTATGAGGCATAGGAAATTTCGTGCAAGACTTGGAGAAAAAGTAAAGAGAGAGTGAGAGTTAGTGAGATTAGGTTTTGGGAAAAAAATATAATGATGAAATGATGTTTTGGAGGTGATGAGATGTTTTGGTGAATGTGCTTATAAGGGTGGTTGTGTGGTTTAGTGGCCAATAGGATGCTACCACATGGCTCCTCCTTGTAGGACCTACTTGTAGTAAAACCGTTTTTTTGGTGAATTTTCATTCAATAATGCTACTTATTTTTCTCTTCTATTTGTTTCTCTTAAAATATGATTTTTTTTTCTTCCTATAGATAGATTAGAATAATTTTTTCTTTTAGTGGACAAATTTAAATTTTATCTGATGAATTTTTTACTGATAAAAATTGATTAGTAAAATTTCATCAAGAAGGGCATAATTGTCCAATTATAATTTTGTTTTCTTCTTATGACTAAAACCTCATGTGCTAATTTTATTACCTAAGGTTAATCAAATATTCATCTGTAAAATTTTATTTGATAGATAAAGTTCATCTAACAAAGATACAATAGATAGAAAAGAAACACACACACGTCAAGAATTAAATTTTTGAACGCACATGCAAAATCATGTTTTATCAAATTAATAAAATATCTATCATCAATATTTATCCTATAAAATCCTCAAAGAATTTCAACTACTCATAATTAATTTCAAAGAGTTATTTTAGATAAATTAAAATAACTCAACTCCAGAAATTTAATAAATAAATACAACACACATATTACTGGGTAAAAAATTTAGGGTGTTACTTTTTTTTCATTATTTTTTTATTCTACTTCTTTATATTTTTTTTATGTTTACCCTTTAATTTTTAGCTACAAATAATGGATATAAAAGAATGATTATGGCTCTAAGAAGGAGAAAAAAGTGACAATTTTTTGTCCCTTCACTATATATGAAATAAGTTTTCAAAAACATATTTTTGTGTATAAAAAAACTCATTTATAATATTACTTTATTTATGCTCTATGATTATTAATTTTTTTTACTATAATTTATTTGTCTGATTCTAATAAGTTATTTTATAATTTTTTTATTAATTACAAAGATATTTAACTATGTTTTTAATATTTTTATAATTTATATTTATGTTAATATTAATAATTTGTTTTAAATTATTAATAATTATTATATGAATTTTATATTAATACAGTATTTCTTATTCATATATTTAAGTATGAACATTTTTATACATTATATTAATTTATTATGTTTATTTAATAAAATCTTTATATTTTATTTTTATATCTAATTATGATGATATATCTTATCAATTTTTAACAATTATAAAATTATTTTTATTTTCATCTTTTTATTATTAAAATTTAGTATTTTGCTTTTATACAATAATATATTACTATAATATCAATGCACTACATACATGAATCAGTTCCATATAAACTAGGATCTTATTATATTATACTTTTTATTATATAAATCATTCTATTATATTAAAATATGATAATATTATATTTTAAAAATAGAAGAGACATTATGATACTTCATGAGTAACTCTAAAAAAGTTACTCCTCATCCTAACCATTCATTTTCTTAAAATCTAATGATTCAAGAAAATGAATGGCTAGGATGAGAAATAACTCTTTTAAAATTACTCTTTTAGTAACTTGATCCTTCTTATTTTAAATTATATTAATACTACTTTAGACTGAATTGATAATATGAAGTAAAAAAAATATTGATTTAACAATTGTTATAGAAAAAAGAAATATATTTGATTTAAATATACTATAAATTAAATGACTAAATTTATCATTTTAAAATAGATTGATCAAATTGATAATTTAAGTTAAAAAGAAATAGAATAATAATAATTTAACCTAAAATTATTGTCACTCAATTTGTTTTATATAGTTTAATTTAAATTAAATCAAATTTTGAAATATAAAAAAATAATATTAAAATATTATTATTTATCATTATTATTACTTATTTAATATTATTGCTTCTTTAGTAATTGACCAGAAAAGTCTGTTAATATTTAATAATCATTATAAATATTATTATTAATATCATTATTATTTAAATTTTTAAAAATTATTATTATTAAAATTGAAGTTGATGACTAATATAGTAAATAAAGTGTCTTATTATAAGTATATTTTTTATTTTTGAACTAAAAAAGAATATTTTATCTTTCAGGTTGTTAGAAACTAATCTTAATGGCCCACTATTTTATTTAGGGACATATTTAAAAAAATGAAAAATTATTTAAAATATTTTATATGGTTGAAAAGACTACTTAATAATAAAGTATAATAGAGTAATTTAATATTAAATATTTATTTATTGCAATTGTAAGTGTCTTCTTAATTTCCATTCTAAATATTTTTATATGATAAATATTAAATAATTTATTCTAATAAAATTTTACTCTATTCTTGACAAAAAAAAAATTTCATAATTTCTTTATGAAATGTTTGTGTGATTACACTCAGCGCATCATTATTTGTTGGAAAATGAAACATTAGTTAAAATGAATCGCAAGTTATAAATTCATCAATTGATTGAATCTATGAGAAAATTAATAAAAAAAAACAACCAAACCTGTAACGCCCCTTTTTATTACTTATATTTATAGAAATAAAATAAATTCAGAGTTATTATGCAGATAAAACTTATATCTCAACTAATCCAGAGAATTACAATTTAACGACAATTGTCTCATTATAAAACTTCCATTCCAAGTTCTCATTGCATAATATACATGAAGTAGAAATTCATACATTATTTAAAAGTTGTGATACAATATTAAAAACAAAAGTCCTTTCCCTAACTGGTTTTAATCTAATTGGACACTTCAGATGGATCTTCTTCATCTGTTGATTCCTCTTTGTGATTCACGTTTCCAGCTTGAACGGACCCCATTGATGACTGTGGTGGTTAAGGGGTTGGTGGTCTTCTCTAGTTAGTTGGTACATTCAAGAATCTAGGTGGTGGATTTTGAGAAAGAATAATTGGCAAGTCTACATGATGAAACTGCCATGGTACTACTATGTTGGTGGGTCGGAATGCAAAGCGGACGTATCCGATAAAGGCATTATCACCCTAGACCCTATCGTAGGTTCATCTTCCTTCTAAGGGTAGAATGGTCAGATGAAAGAGTGGTTGAAACTCATCTATAATGCCTAATTTGTAAGAGAGGGGGATTGTAGGAGTAAGCCATCAATTTAGGTATTTGCATAGGATGAAGGGGTAGTCTTTATCTACCACAGACTCTCATCTCATTATTCATGTCTAAATAGATATTCTAATCATTTTTGGGCCCTTCGCTGCCTCCTACCCTACTAGCTTTGAGAGGACTTACACAAGTGTATTATTTAATATCCAATTTGTAACTTTTGGTTGACGATCGAGAGTACATACCCTAACTGGTTCTTGGTGCAGAGTACTCTCGACCGAATCTTGGTAATGTTCCACTTTGTCAGGGACGCCAAGTCAGTTCTATGACACCCTCTTTACTTTGAGCGATTCACAACTTGGCACCTTATCTACCCCCAAGGTCTCACCAGAGCCTGCGTACATTCCTCAAGTACCTTCTTGATCAACCATTGCACCTTCCATCTTAAATTCTCACTCGATAGTATCTCAATTTAATCTTCCTTCCTTGTTTCTTCCAACACTTATACTTTTCCTTTTTATAGTGGTACTTGTTGGCATGTCAGGATAGATATTACTCATTGTTCATAACAATCATTATGGATTGTACCTTCATTGTTTGAGTATATCTCAGTTCATCAACTATCCTAGTGTTATTTAGGAAGTACTATCTCTGATGGACAGTTAATAAGTATATTTGCTTTCCACAGATGATAGAAATCATTCAACCACTTTGATATGATCAATATAATACATTCTATAAAAATCCATAATAATTAACCACACATTTTATACTCAAATAATAGGACATGGGTATTTTAGTCATTTTTAAAAAATATGGTGTTCTAAGACCTTTTTTTCAATTCTCTACCAGTATTACTTTGCATGAAGGTTTCCAGTACCTTCCACATAGATTTCTAAGTTCAAACAACTAATTAATGTTAAAATTAAATTTTTACAAATCAAGGGTATTTTGGTCATTTAAGAAATATTTGCCCTTCCCAAATATTTTTAATTCAAATTTATTGGAAAATTCACAATACTAATAAAAATAATTTAATCTTGTTTCCTAGGGTTAGAATAACTTAGAATGATCAAATACTCATTTTTATTTCTTAAGGGTATTTGGGTCATTTTGTGAAAATTTGCCCTTTTAATTAATTTTCTCATATTTTTATCCCTAAATTTCGAATTTAGCTATTACTTATTGTACCAAGGTATTTAGGCTATTTTCTAAATATTTAAATTGGCCTAGAAGGGCATGAATACTTACTTTTATATCATAGGGGCAAAATAGTCAATTTGAAAGTATAATTTTATTTTTAAAGATTTTGAAATTTCCAAAGTGATAAAATTCTGGATATGTTTCCAAAATGAATCATCAAAATTTCTCTCAAGATTTTGATTCAAAATATATCAAATCTAAATTTTCTCTCCTAGAGGTATTTTTGGAATAATTTAAATAATTTAGTTTTTTTGTCAAATTTATAAGATTTGTTTTATCATTTTAACAAATTTATAACTATTCTTAAATAAACAGATACATAAATGAAATAAGAAAAAAAATTGTGTTTGTTAAATTTTAATTTTTTTTTACTATCTACACCTCCTTTCTTTCCAGAATTGCTATTCAAACCCCCCTTAGTCTTCTTTTTCTTCCTTGGTTCAGTTTTGAACCAAAGGGGTTCAAAATTGGAGGTTTCTTCTTCTAAGCTATTTCTGGCAATTAGAGGTACCCATAGCTTAGCCATACAATTCTAAACGTAAGTACAACAAGAATTTAAATAATTAATAGCTCCTCCTACCTTTATTTCAATGATGAGTGGGGTGTGGCTCCGATGACGATGGTATTTCTGGATTCCTTGAGTCTTTCACCAAATTTTTGCCACAGATATGTTCGAATAATGTTTTCGAAGCTTTTGGGAGTGAAATGGAGTTTTGAGAGTGCGTATTGAAGGAGAAATGAAAGGTCGAAGTTTTTAGATTTTTCCCTGTTTGTTCAAAGTCGATAAGCTTTTATAGTTGTCTAAACTTCCTTGCTTCACGTTTAAGGCTTCACCTAGCATGGATGGACCTACTAGTGGAAAGCATGGGCAGTGCCAAGTTGTTATTGTAGAATTAGTGGCTCGAGATCATGGTGGCCATTGCATTTTTCGTAACGTCATGAAGACAAATAGCAGGAGATGGGTATGCCTACATGGCGTGTTCTTATTCACTGGAAAAGTTGCAGAATTTATAATAATATAATTATTATAAAATTCATATGGTTATCACTGAACACACCCTAGCCCAAAGGTTAAAACGCTGGGTACCAGGCGCCAAGTCTAGGGTTCGATTCCCCTTTATCCACATTTTGATTTTCGCTTTTATCTTCCTTTCTCCCTAGCATTTTTTAATATATATATTTATAAAAATGTTCAATAACTACCCCATGTGGGTATCTCAGTTGGTCCATGCTTTCCTCTCTCTCTCTAGGAGCGGGGTTCGAATCCCCCTTGAGCCCCTTCTCCCTTTTCTTGTTTTCTTTCTTTTATTTTATTATTTTCCCTTTTTATATTTTTATAAATTTCTGTTTCTGTTTTTAATTCTTTTAAATTATATTTTATCTTTTTAAATCCTAAAAAAATCCTATAATTCACTTTATATTTTCTTCTACTAAATTTAAATTTCTTCTTTTATAAAAACTACTTATCTTAATTAAAATTAATTAATTTATTTTGTCTAAAAGTAATTAGTTACTTATTTATTTAATTACAAAAATTTAACTTCTGAAAATTTATTTTATGATTCTAATTCTGATTCTTTCTATTTTTATTCTTTTCCTAATTTCTATTAGGATTAAATTTGCATAAATTTATATTTTTTTTCACTCTTTAAATTTCTAATACCTTACTAATTAAAAATTTTGTTTCCTTTCTTTATTTCCTAAATAATATACATTAGTTAATAATTTCCTTTTTAAGAATTAGATTACAACATAATTTTAAATCATAAATAAACAAGAGATAACCTTTAGAAATATATTATCATTATATTGCAAAAAATTTGGGATGTTACAAAACCTTTTTTTTTTTAATTATAGTGCCAAAGTTGTTATAGTCCTCCCATGGATCCGTGTATCAACCTTTAAGATGCTTCAAACTCAAAGAAATGAAACTTAGGTAGAAATGAACCTGCCATTTCTTCCTAAGAAGATAAGGAGAAGAGGAAATTTGCCACAAGACTAACAAGGTCTTGATAAGGATCGAAAAGAACTACTAATTAGAGGGGGAGAGTCTCTACTTATAGACTCTTAAGACTTATCCTAAAGCTCATTCCAAGCAATGTGGGACTAGAAGCAAGCTTCTAATCCCTTCACAAGATAAAGAACTCATGCAACCAAGAGAGTAAATGGCGAATTGGGCTCCTTGCAAAGGAAGCAAGCCCAAATCAAGCCCAAGCCCATTGAGGGCCCCAATTCCTAAAACTAATGGGCTTTATACAAGCCCAAAATAAAAAATACAACCACTCAATCAAATCCTAAACTCTAAATGGCCAAATACAAGGCCTAAAAGAAATTCCTAAACTACCAAGGTCCAATTAAAAGAAGCTTGAGTTTGTCTTCAAGCCTTCTTCTCATGGCTCTTGTCAAAGGTCCAAGAGGAGCTTGAGGAGTCTCATCCTTTGTAAATCCCCTCCTTCTTCAAGAGGATTTGTCCTTGAATCTAAAGCTTCAATCAGATCACCTAAAATGAAAGGAGAAAGATCAGTGACATTAAATGTAGCAGAAACTCCATAAGAATTAGGCAAATCTACTTTATAAGCATTATCATTTATCCTTTCAAGTATTTGAAAAGGACCATCAGACCTAGGTAGAAGCTTTGATTTTCTTTGTGTAGGGAATCTATCCTTCCTAAGATGAACCCAAAATAATTCCCCAGGTTGAAAAGCTACAACTTTCTTTCCCTTGTTAGCTTGCTTAGAGTAATATTCTACTTTCTTTTCAATTTGTTCTTTGACCTTTGCAGGTAGGTCTTTGATATATTGGGCCCTAGACAAACAATCAGGATTAACCATGTGTTTGATGTTAGGAATAGGAAGCAAGTCTAGAGGAGTAAGAGGATTGAAACCATAGAGTACCTCAAAAGGTGAATAGGAAGTAATTGAATTCACTATCCTATTATAAGCAAATTCTATGTGAGGTAAACACTCCTCCTAAGATTTTAAGTTTTTCTCAACCATGCATCTTAATAGTTGTCCTAAGGTTCCATTAACCACTTCTGTTTGTCCATTTGTCTAGGGATGACAAGATGTAGAAAATAAGAGTTTAGTTCCTATTTTTCCCCATAGAGTCCTCCAAAAGTGACTCAAGAACTTTGGGTCCCTATCAAATACAATGGTTTTGGGTACTCCATGTAGCCTAACTACTTCCTTGAAGAACAAATCAGCTACATGACAAGCATCGTCACTTTTGTGGCATGGAATGAAATGGGCCACTTTAGAAAATCTATCCACCACCATAACAATGGAATCTCTCCCTCTTTTGGTCCTAGGTAGGCCCAAAACAAAGTCCATAGACTAATCTACCCAAGGCAATGAAGGTGTAGGGAGGGGTTTATCTAACCCATGAGGCATAAGCTTTCCTTTCGCCTTATGGCACACCTCACATTTGTTACAAAAGTTTGATTACTTGGTGTTTCATTCTGGGCCAATAGAAATGTTCATGTAGGATATTTAGAGTTTTTTCTATACCAAAGTGACCCATTAAGCCATCTTCATGGGCCTCTTTTAAGATCAAATTCCTATAAGAACTCTGAGGAACACATAATATGTTTCCTTTAAAAAGAAACCCATCCAACTGACAATAATCCAAATGAGCTTTGTTTTGACATAGCTTAAATATTTTGGAGAGTTCAACATCTTTAGGATATAACTCTTTAATATTGTTGAACCCTAATAAGGTAGCATCCATTATAGACAAAAGGGCATACCTTCTAGATAAGGCATCAGCCACTATATTTACTTTCCCTTGTTTATGTTTGATAACATAAGAGAATTGTTCTAAAAATTGAACCCATTTGTCATGCCTTTTATTTAGCTTGCCTTGCCCCTTCAAATATTTAAGTGTTTCATTATTACTATGGATCACAAATTCTTTAGGCAAAAGATAGTATTGCCATGTTTGCATTGCCTTTACAAGAGCACAAGGCTCTTTGTCATATGTTAAATAATTAAGTTGGCCACCTTTTTAAGTTTTTCACTAAAATAAGCTATGGGGTGGCCTTCTTGGAGTAATACAACACCTATGCCTACATTTGAGGCATCACACTCTAATTCAAATGATTTTGAAAGTTAGGAAGAGCTAAGATATGTGCTTGGATTAATTTATCTTTTAGGTTTTGGAAGGCTTCTTCTTGTCTTGTCTCCCACTTGAAGCCTACATTTTTCTTAATTAATTCTAAGAGAGGTGAGACAATTGTACTAAAATTTAGGACAAACCTCCTATAGAAACTTGCTAATCTATGAAAACTCCTTATATCACCAATATTTTGAGGAGTGGGTCAATCCCTATTTGCCTTAATCTTTTCTTCATCTACCTCAACACCTCTTGCACTTACAACAAATCCTAGGAAGACTGCATGATCCACATCAAAAGTACAGTTCTCTAGGTTTTCAAATAAGTATTGCTTCCTTAAAACACTCAAGACTTTCTTCACATGTTCTAAATGAGTTTGTATTATTGAACTATAGACTAGGATATCATCAAAGTATACCACTACAAATCTACCCATGAATTCTCTCCACACATGATGCATAAGTCTCATAAAAGTGTTAGGGGCATTTGTAATACCAAAGGGCATCACCAACCATTCATATAGCCCAAACTTGGTCTTAAAAGCAGTTTTCCATTCATCCCCTTCTCTTATCCTAATTTGATGGTATCCACTCTTAAGATCAATTTTAGAGAAAAAGGATGCCCTATGCAACTCATCTAATAAATCATCTAACTTAGGGGTTGGATGCCTATATTTCACTATTATGTTATTGATGGGTCTACAATCAATACACATTCTCCAAGACCCATCTTTCTTAGGCATTAAAATCACTAGCATAGCATAAGGGCTAAGACTTTCTTACACCCAACCCTTACTTATTAGCCCTTCAACTTGTTTTTGTATCTCTTTAGTTTCTTCAAGGTTACTTCTATATGCAAGTGTATTTGTGAGGCTAGCTCTAGGGATTAGATCAATTTGGTGTCCTATTCCCCTTATAGGTGGTAACCCTACAGGAATATCTTTGGAAAAGACATCCTTAAATTCTTGAAGAAGTTCCTCAAAAGGCTCACTTAATTTTGGTTGACTACTAAGACAAAGTAGAGAAGGAAGACATAAATATAAGGGTTTCTTGGCTTGGAATGATTTCTTTACCTGATGTGGAGTTTCTGAAAGACCCTTGGCTTCTAAAGACATTACCTTATTTTTGCCCTTGGACTTCTTGCCTTGGACATGGGATCCTTTGGAGATCCTTTATTCTTGTTCCCTCTTTTTCTTCATTTTAATTTGGTCACCATTAACTTCTTTGGGGCTTAGAGGTTTTAGAGCTATTTTCTAACCAAGGTGCCTAAAAGAATAAACATTAGTTAGGCCATTAAATTCTACATTTTTGTCATATTGCCAAGGCCTTCCTAAAAGGATATGGGTGGCTTCCATAGGGACTACATCACAACATACATTATCCTTATAAGTTCCAATGGAAAAAGCAAGTAGGACTTGCTTGTCAACTACATGTTCACCCTTTTCACTTAGCCATTGAAGTTTGTATGACTTAGGGTGAGGAGTCATTGGAAGAGATAGTTTCTCTATAAATCTAGTGCTAGTTACATTAGTGAAACTACCACTATCTCTTATGAGAAAACACACTTGTCCCTCAACCACAGAACAAGTGTGGAAGATATTTTCCCTTTGAGATTCATCACTCTCGCTATTAAAGGTACCAAGCATGCATCTTACTATTAAGAGATCACCCTCCTCAGGTGAGTGAATAACTTCACTACTACCTTCACTAGAGGCGTCACTCAAGTCCATTGAAGACTTACTCTTATTGTTCCTATTCTCCTTGAAAATCATGGCCCTTTTGTTAGGGCATTCGGAAGCAATACGACCTTTACCAAGAAATAAATTATTTTTTTGTAAATTCCAAAAATGCCCCTACTTGGAGAAAATTTAAATTAATGCCTAATCTGGTTATAAGAATTAAAGATCAACCTTAGAAAACATTCATAACACTGTCTAAGGTATAGAATCAACTTTTGAATGTTCAAAAATCTGTATAAATAAAATTATATTATGAAAATGACCATTATACCCCTAGGTAATAAAATTACCTATTTTTCCCTTTAAAAATCTATTTTATGATCTGACAAATAATTTAAATTCTAGGAGATGTCATGTATTATTTTTCTAGAATCTTAAGGGTAAAATCCCAAAGAGCAAAGTTGAAATAATATTTTTGGAAAGTTTTTACTAAAATACCACTATCAAGAAACAAATAAAATTAGTAGAATTATAAAGATTAAATTAATATAGAAATTCCTATGATTATAGCTACAAATAAAATATTAAAAGTATCACAATAAAAAGAAGACATGAAAGTTCTAAGAAATTTTGTGGGAAAAAGACCAAAGTACCCTTAGATCTAAATTTCTTCATTAAATAATGATTCTTTCCTATAACTCTAACAAAAATCTTAGGGATGAATCCTAAAAGCTATATAGATATAATAATTGAGAATTCAGCTAGAAGAATAAGGTTTCTTAAGAGGTATTTAATTAAAAAATAGTTGGATTACAAATCTAAGACTGATAGGTAAATACGAATGTTTGATAGAAAACTCCAGTCATTAAATTGATTGCGAAATGGGTACTAAGTAAATACCTTATTGGGTAAGTATAATAGTAGGATACCATTAATTATAAAAGAGAAGGAAATTATTACAATCCTAGCTCAAGAAGTGGAATGATCAATAAGTCTCCAGAAACAAAGAGATCCTCCTTAGGCTAAAAACAGACCAAGGTAATGGTCAAATAAAAAGAAATGAAAAAGCAGGAATCTTCATATCAAAAGATTCTAAGGATCTAGTACCTAGGAGACTTGATTGACAAAAGTAAAGGCAGATAAATAGAATGCGAATGAGACTAAAGAAAGGAGAAATACAATGGGTTGACTATAGAAGGTACTTGAGAAATATATGCAGGTTGTGGAAGTCCTTTGAGGTGTTTAGGCACCAAGTTTGTGAACTGCCCAAATTAAGGAGTCACAAAGCTGGCTTGGTAACCCGGACAAAGCAGAGCATTGCCAAAGTCAGTAGAGAGTATCTAAGCCTTGTACCAGTTTGAGATATGTACTCCTGATCGTCACCCAAAGTAATTGCAACTCATGGACTTAATATTACGTTTCGTATAAGTCCTCAGGAGTTAGTAGTAAAAGAGGCAGCGAGGGATCCCCAAAATGTTAGTAAATTATTAAATAGGACTCGATGCGATGAGATTGAGAATAAACGATTTTAGACACGCCAATAGTGTATGATTACTTAAGAATTGAAGATTCACTCCTATACTAACCCTTTTAGGAAAAGATGTTTGAAGAATTCCACCTGTTGTTTCATGTGTCTATAACTCCCTTGTGTGGACGATGGATGAGGGATTCATTATATCAACTAGATACCTACGCTAGATATGTCTGTTTCACTTTCTTTCATGTAGCTCCATTTGCCCCCACTTCATATGGACAAATAGACCTTCCTATTGTATTAACTCAGGTGGAACCTCCACGAGTTTTCGAATCGCCTCCCGGTTTTCCATCATATCCCAGGAGAAGACGATTAAGCAACTCTTCCTCAAGTCGTAATAGACATAGAATGGTCAGATCCACTCCCAGAGTTGACTCCTCCGAGGAAGAGGATTCCTCCAAAGATCCAAAAAATGAAGTTTAGATTTTCCTCTTGTAATAGTAACAAAATGCTTATGTAAAATTTTGTCTAAAAAAATAAAAATAAGCTTATATATATGTTTATATTAGTATTGAATTTAGGTCGTTACAGAATTGGTTTAGAAAAACAATCTTTAGAACAAAATAGTGTCAAGAGACTCAGTGAGAAATTGGTTTAGTTTTGTTGTGGCAAGACTTTATTATTTCCTATAAGACAAAAAAAAAAACAATGATAACGAAATCAACTAGAATCCTAATATTCTTTTTTTTTTATTATTTTGGAAGAACAAAAAAAAATAAAAATAAAAATAAAAATAAGTCTTGAATCAAGAGAAAATTTAAGTATTTATTATGTCATCCACATTTATTTTAGAGTTGATAAATTCTCTTATGAACTTTTGATAACCTTAGAAGAACACATATAATCTCAAAGTCAGTGATAAAGGAGTATTCAACAATGATAGAAGATCAAGAAAGAATTTAAAGAAAATTTGGGTCAATTTTGGCCCAAGCCCATTGAGGTTTCTATTGGACCTATTTTGTACCAAAGCCCTCATATATGCAGATAGTGGTTGGGCATTGAGACTGACACTTTAGGATAGGTATTTTGGGCCTTGTATATTGGCTAAGTAAAATAAGACTTTTTGTTGATATTTGTATTCTAGGCCCATGTAGCATAGGAATGTATTTTTAGGCCTTTAAAATTGTGCATTGTACTCACATAGGCCTAAACGCCCAAGAGCCTACTCTCTTTGAGTTTTTGTCCATGCGACACCACTTAACTTACTTAGGAAGCTAGTCTAGTTTGACTTTGACATAGGATTTTTGTCTATAAATGACTCTAAAGTCAAATGTAAAGTCAACTTAACTCATAAATAAAAATTTGAAGTTCTTCTCATTGTGAGAGCACTAGCTTTTCTCTTTAGACTCTTTAGAATACATTTTTTTGTTTCTTATCAAGGTATTTTCCTTGTAACATATTTTCTTGTAGCAGAACTTCATCAATTCTCATCTTAAAGCTAGTTTCAAGTGGCAAAATCCATTTCTAGTCTTAATATACTCTCGAAGGAACGGAAACATGAAAAATTAATAGATCTAAGAAGTTTAAGTAAAATTTTCTAAGTATCTTGCATAAATTAGTCTATAAGTAATGAAGCTTCATATAACTTCCAAAGAGATAACGTTGATTTAAAATTTATTGACTTACAAAATTCAAAAGCATTGGAAACATGTATAGATAACCATTGACCAAAAATCCATCTTTGGGTATTGAGAAAGCCAATTTATCCTTTATCCCCACACAAAAACAAATAATTACAATGTTTGTTACTTTTTGCTTCAACATCTTATAACTAATTCAAGTGACTGGTCTTGCAAGATCCTCACACTTTTTGGTACGAAGTTTCAAGTAATGTTTTCACGTACTATCACTGAATGTAGTTGGCTTTGTCTTGATTTCATCTCTCTTGACAATATACTTGTTTTTTAATCAATTCTACAATTTTCCCTTTTTGTTAATCATCTTGTACTGCATAATATCTTAAAAATTTGACTTTTAACCATGTCAATGATACCGTGTGAATCATGTAGTTAATCTCAACTAATGCGATACTACTTTCAAACCAAATAATCTATGACATTTATTTTTGTCTTCCTATAATGTCTACACAGATCTAGTTGTTGTCGAAATAATTTCCATTTAACACTTTAAATTGAATAATTTAGTTAGCATGTTTTATTTTTATATACAATGATGACAATTAGGTTTAAATCAAACGTATGTGTAAACTACTCAATTCCTCCCTCTACTAAATTGAACCTAGTGAGTTGCATGCAGATCAGTTTAGGAAAAAGAAAAATAGAAATAATATTTCAATAAAGAAATCCACTTTGCCAACTAATGTCTAAAAGCCATTTCTGATTAACATGTCTTGACATTCTTTTAAATATACATAATTTTTGGTAGAACCATGTCTTGCATTTGTCAAGTATAATTATTCAACGACAAAAATTTTGTTAGCACAGAACTTTAACCAGTTCATTGTTGACTAAGTGTCAAATCTCCAACAATAACAAAAGAATACGCCATCCATAGGCCATGGCTAAGCTTAACGTTTACCAAAGCTTTGCAGAAAAATCAATTCACTGCCATAAATCCAACCATAAGAAATCAATATTTTCAATTACAACTAACTATCTGAACGCCAGGATTTATATGAAACCTGTTTATTTCTACAAAATCAAGCAAAAGAGGGAGAAAAATAAGAATATCCAATTCTACAATTATCATTGATTATTTCTAAACACAGTTCCACGAAGTATAAACCACAGGCAAACTCATTAGTTGTCATGGTGCAGAAATAAAGAAAACATCAAATGCAATGTTTCCAGAAAGCAGAAAGCCCTTAATATCTAAGCTGCTACAATCATAACAGATCATACAACCAGCTCCCAATGTAAATCTTTTATATCTCTTCAACAAAAAATAATAACATCTCAGCAAGAAACAGCATTGTTATTTATAAAGACAGATAAACTTTCATAGTGGCATGACATTTTTCGATTGGACAGATTGGAAAGAAGTCAGACGAAGCGAGAAGATGATTTCAACCGGTCATGACCCTTCTAACACAATCTAAGTCTCCATAGTAACAAAAAGAAAGGTATTTCTCTAGTTTTGATGCTAGCTTAATAATCTGAAGCTTTCTTCACAAAAAAAAATGTCAACTTCTCCTGATCTTTGGTCAGGCCACAATGGTTGAAGCATTTTCAAAACCACAACAATCCTAGAGCTCATTTTGTCCATGTCATAGTAAATCCCTCTAACACGTCTAGGAAGAAAATGTGGCAGAAGTAGGATCTCACCTGTGGTGACTCTACAAAGTGGAAAAACAACTAACTGTTGTGACACAACCCCAGAAGGGATCACAACACTTATTTGTTCCCAAACCTGAGCCTGGTACTCCCTCAAAATCCACAGCATCAAACCACTGACATTGTATCCAACCAAACACAAACAACCATCAATTTCCATTAGATCTGGGTACTGCAAATGCCCAAGATTTAAGTCTTTATAGGAATATCCTGAAGGAGCAGGCATCACACTCAAACGTTCAGTCCACATATCAAATGCAAAAATACTCAAGCTAGAATTTATAATGATAGAAGATGAATATGTCCAATGTATAACACCATTTAGACAAATGCCTCTCTTGTGACACGACAACAGACATTTCATCAGAGCGTAGCTCTTTTCAAAAGCAACAACTCTCCATGAACTGTCACCAAGAGTGAAAATCTTGAACTCGTGAGAATCACGATACTTAACCAAGCGAAGAACTTTGAACTCGTCTCGAACAGGGTCATATCCGAAATTGTTTGATACCAAAAAGCCTTTGTTTATAATAGAGTCATCAAGGGGAAGAGTAAGAACCTGTCTAGTGGTGGGGTTTGCTATGAGAGTGAAAGCATTAACATAAGAAAAAAATCGAATATCGCTTCTGGGGTGAAAACAAAGCAAACCTTTGACACATTGGACACTTGTTTTGGAGAAGTTAAGGTTTGGGAGAGTAAAGAGTAGTGAGGCACTGGGAGGTGTTGTGATTATGTTGTTGGGGTGAAGAGAACAATGAAAGGGTGTTGAGAAAACGTGGGGATGAGAGGTCGCAGCAACAGAGGCTTGTGGGTCTGATGAGAGGAAGAGGAGATTATGGGTGTGGTGGTTGGTGAGTGTGTGTAGGTGAAGGAACAGAGGGTGGCGAATGAAAGAGTCCCATGATTTGCAAACGCACATGAAACGAACGAGGGACTTGGATGGGAGCCTTGGGAGGATGTTGTATAACACGATATCATCTGGGACTTCCTTCATTTACTTTGAGAGATTTTGGAGATCACTTTTCTTCAGGGTTATGTGTTTAATTATTTAGGGTTTCATCTGCACTGTTCTGCTTTTTAGATCATGAATATATAACAGTCTTAATTCTAGTTTTCTTATTTAAGTATACCATTTTAAGCTGATTTAATTTTAAGACTTTACTAATTTGTTTCCTTTTTTTAAATTGATTCATAATATTTTCTTTTTTTATAAAATCGATTCATCATGTGTAATTTGATATGGTAGTTACATAATGATGTGAACATGATATCATATTTATATGATAATTAGTTTAATATATCTATATAAACTTCTTTCAATTTGATAAGTGTAATTTTAGGTTTTTATAATTATATAATTTTAATTTTTTAAAAATTTATAATTATGAAATTTTAAAATATTAAAATAGATC
>JAMLFT010003780.1:0-21179 GCA_026544285.1 Pachyrhizus erosus | reverse complement strand
TAATAAAATGTTTAAAAACATAATTTGATAAAAAAAAATTATATATAAATATTTTATTAAATTTTATTTATCATATCAGATGTTTTTTAAAAATAAAAAATAAAAATAAAAATATTTAGAAAATTAAAATCTTTTTTCCTATAACCAAAATGTTATTTATAATGAAAATGACTTAAAAAATTATAATGAAAGAAATATATTGATCGTATAAAAATTCTGTGTTTTAATATCTTAACTAATACCTCTGACTTCTTTTCTTAATTAAATATTGGAACTAATTTTTAAAGATGCTTATCAGTATCATTTATTTATTTGACTTATTTTCTCCAATTCAACAATCTTATCAATCTATTCATTAATTATTGTTTCTTTTCGATATTTTCTTCCCACTTGTTTGCTGCCAGAGCGTGCCCCACCCTAGCATGATTCATATTCACTGGTCATCCCATCCCTCTGATTCACACTTAAATACTTGGGTTAAATTATTTTTAATTCCTGTAAAATATTATTTTCGTATTTAAATATAAAATTCTTTTCATTAATTTATATATTTTTTAAAATTAATAATATTCAATTTATTAACTAATTGAATTAAGTTTTTAAAATTATTTTAAATTTATTGAGATTCATTCTACTTAATTATTTTTTCTTATTAATTTATAGTATTTATTATAAATAATAAATAATATTTTAATAAAAAATAATTGATACAAAGAATAAGATAAAAAAGTCTTATAAAATTATTCACTGAAATAATAAGTTATTATTAACCTCGACACACTTTTAAGATTGTTAAATATTTAAGAATTCTTCTATTCAATATTTTTTTTTTCTCCTTGATGTTTTATATCTAGTTTGTATACATTTTTTCTTTATTTTTTTAATCTATAAGTTATAATCTTAGTTCGAAAAGGTTAAATCTTTGATGATTCTATCATACATGATTTAGTTGTGAAAAATTCTGGTTATATATATCCTAATTCTTTATGATTGAATAATCTTTTTCTAGTTGTTATGAAGTAATTAAGAAATTATAAAAAATAAATAAATTTAAAATATAATTTATATTTAGGAATAAAGGTAATAGGTGGTTTTTATTTTAATTATTTTAAAGTTTTAATTTCAATTTTATTTTTTTATTTTTTTTTGTTTTAGTTTCTATTCAATATTAAAATAAAAAATAAATTTTAAAAAAAATAAAAATAAAAATAAAAAATACTCTATTTTATAAAAATTAAAAAATTATTTAAATCTATATAATTTTGTATTTATTTGAATTTGAATTTGAATTTGAAGGTAATGGAATAAAAGTTAGTAGAGGATGTGTTTGGTAATACGTCAATTACATATGTTTATCCTGATTTTATGTTAATTTTAACAAAAAGACTTAGAAGCATATATATGGGTCAATAAACTTAATTAAAATACATTGTGATATATGAATTTTCTATACTGTCAATTAATTTTACATTGTCATTTGTAAAATTTTACTATATTACAACAAATTGAGATGGATTTGAGGAGTTATCTTGCTTGGTCTTTATACTTTCTTCAAATATACAAGGAACATGGAGTTCATATTCACTTTTCCAATTCCATGATGCGATTTTATCCACAGCGACATCTCTACTGATCGCAATTTGTTGCTTCACTAGATTATACAACTTATAAGCACCGATTGGGTGATATCCAACTAGTATAAGAGCTTCGCTCTTATCATCCAACTTCTTTCTTCTCTCATCAGGAATGTGTTTGTAGCATAATGACCCAAAGATCCTCAAGTGATGCACAATTGGCTTATCTCTAGACCAAGCTTCTTCATGTGTGACTGTTTTAAGTCTCTTTGTGGGACATCTATTCAGTACATATGCAACAATGGTTACTGTCTCTCCCCAATAGCAATGAGGCAACCCCTTTCCTTTAAGCATGCATCTAGTCATATCCAACTAAGTCCTATTCCTCCTCTCAGCTAGGCCATTGTGTTGAGGTGTTGTCACTTCATGTTCAATACCCTTTGCAACACAAAATTCATTGAATTCTCTAGAATTATACTCACCAGCACCATCTGTTTTGAGTATCTTCAATTTAAAATCAATTTGTCTTTCAACTAAGGTACAAAATTTCACCAATAGGGAGAAGAACACTTCACTTTCTTCTCTCAATAGGTATATCCAAATCTTTCTAATAAATTCATCGACAAAGGTCAAAAAATACCTGTTGCCACCAAGAGATGGAGTAACAAAAGGGCCATATACATCTGAGTGGACAACATCAAGAGGTTGCTTAGCTCTTTGAGGTGCAGTGGTCTCGAAAGCTTTCCTTGGTTGCTTGCCTATCAAGCATCCTTCACATGTTTTCTGTGAGGAGTAAACTAGTGGTAAACCAAACACTGCTGAGTTGATTTAAACTTTTAAAGTTTAAATGATCAAATTTGTAATGTCATAGCCAATTTTGTTTCTCAATGTTGATGGTGGATAGGCATTGAATTGCAACAACATTTAAGTTGATTTTAAAGGTTCTATTCTTGGATAGGGTTTTATCTCAACAAACTAACTAATTCTATTTTTGGATTACTATACAACAATTTTAACAAACTAAATTATATTCACAAGCTTCTATCTTTTGAGCTGACTATAGAGCTAATGTTCATGACTTAGTCAGACAATTGCATTTTAGATCCAGAAATTAATAACAAAGTTCTCCACCAAACTCTAGATGTGGTTACTTGCTGCGTGATAACGTTGATATTACATGGTGGAAATGAATTCCCTCATTAAAAATAAATTGTCATTAGCAACCAAGTGGATATTTTGTGTTTAAAGGGGAGGGTTGAGGTTGCTGTGACTTGTTAATGTTTATCCTCTTTGGCAACATAGTATTAAACTTTGACATGGTTTGAAAATCAGGAAAGAGCAAAAATTATGATGAAATGGGCAGACTTAATTGATCAGAACATGGAGGAAATAGCAGCATTGGAAGCCATTGATGCAGGGAAGTTGTATCATTGGTGCAAGGCTGTTGACATTCCTGGAGCAGCAAATACTATACGTTACTATGCTGGTGCTGCAGATAAAATTCATGGGGAGGTATTAAAACCAGCAAGGGAGTTGCAGGCATATACTTTGCTGGAACCAATTGGTGTTGTGGGACACATTATTCCCTGGAATTTCCCCAGCACCATGTTTGTTGCCAAGGTCAGTCCTTCCTTGGCTGCTGGTTGCACAATGGTCCTCAAGCCTGCTGAACAAACACCTCTCTCAGCCTTATTTTATGCTCATCTATCCAAACTGGTATGTGTCTTCTACAAATGGTATTGACAACTTTATTACTAAAGGCTAAGGTGATTGATTTTCCTTGCTTTTATATTTTGAAGGCTGGAATTCCAGATGGAGTTCTCAATGTGGTACCCGGATTTGGCGCAACTGCAGGAGCTGCAATATGCTCACACATGGACATTGATAAGGTAACTTATATGTCAAGCATTTGGAAGTAACATAATTTAAGGTCATGTTTATTTAAACCTATTAATAAATACTTATAAAATAAAATAAAAAAGTAAAATGAATTAAGTTTCTCATGTAAGTTAAAATTAGTTTATGTATAAACTAAAATCAACATCTTGAATAAAACAAGAGAAGATGTATAAAACTTAAAAGTGTATTAATTGATTTTAACTAGTGAGAATTTGAATTCATTTTGGTTTTGTATAAGTTCTTATTGGGATCCAAATAGGCCCTAGATAGAGTAAGAATGATAAAATTGGCTTGATTGTGATTTGTGCATTTGTAGGTGAGTTTTACGGGTTCAACAGAAGTGGGGCGTGAAGTAATGCGTGCTGCAGCTAATAGTAATTTGAAATCAGTTTCACTCGAATTAGGAGGCAAGTCACCCCTCATAATTTTTGATGATGCTGCTGTAGATAAAGCTGCCGAACTTGCTCTCTTGGGCATCCTATTTAATAAGGTGAAATTTCTTCCACGAAATCTAATTCCTTTTAACAAAGTAATCCAATTGTGTATCTTCTAACAATTTTTTTTCATGTTCATTTCAGGGAGAAATTTGTGTTGCAGACTCCCGTGTGCTCGTTCAGGAAGGAATCTATGATGAATTTGAGAAGAAATTGGTGGAGAAAGCAAAAGCTTGGGTGGTTGGTGATCCTTTTGATCCTAAAGTTCAGCAAGGGCCTCAGGTATGAATGTAGTACCAAAATTATGCCTACATTAGTTATAAAAACAAATCTCATTTGTTTTTTAGTAACCTAATTATTGAAAGAGAAATACAAGGAGAGTAGTAAAATATGAAAATCATTTTTCTATGTTGGCTAAATGTTTTCTTGTTGTAGGTTGACAAGAAGCAATTTGAAAAGATTCTTTCCTATATCGAGCATGGAAAGAGAGAAGGG
Organism: Pachyrhizus erosus; assembly: GCA_026544285.1. Lineage (NCBI taxonomy): Eukaryota > Viridiplantae > Streptophyta > Magnoliopsida > Fabales > Fabaceae > Pachyrhizus > Pachyrhizus erosus. The sequence continues at coordinate 16,777 of JAMLFT010003780.1, read as the reverse complement.
GCCACCCTTTTGACAGGGGGCAAAAGAGTGGGCAACAAGGGTTACTACATTGAGCCTACAATTTTCTCCAATGTTAAGGTGAATTTGAGCTCCACCAAAGTATGAAGTAAGGTTCCATCAGAATAATTGGATAACTAACCACAGCACTGTCTTTTGCTTTTTATTCACAATATGTTGTTTAGGAGGACATGCTTATAGTACAAGATGAAATATTTGGCCCTGTGATGGCTTTGATGAAGTTCAAGTAAGTTCTTAATATCATCCTAGTAAATATTTGAGTTTGTTCATGAATACTGAATTCAAGAGTAATATATAAATGAACAACAGGACAATTGAGGAAGCAATCAAAAGTGGTAACAACACCAGATATGGCCTAGCAGCAGGTATTGTGACCAAGAACTTGGACACAGCAAATACAATGTCAAGGTCAATTCGTGCAGGCATTGTCTGGATAAACTGTTATTTTGCCTTCGGAAATGACATTCCTTATGGAGGGTACAAGATGAGTGGATTTGGAAGAGATTTTGGATTGGAAGCCTTGCACAAGTATCTTCAAGTTAAATCCGTTGTAACTCCCCTTTACAATTCTCCTTGGCTTTGAATATCTTGTGTGTTGTGTGGGTATAAACAATAGTGAATTGACACAGGAGCTCTTACATATATACTTCATTAAATTAATAAAATTGGGGCAAGTTATGTTACATACTCTATCGGTGTTTTACATACTTTAATTTCTATGTACGGTTAGTGTAAATATTTTTTACAGACTGGATGAGTACAAAATTACATACTCAATGGATAAAAATTTTAATAGATTAAATTTTTAAAATAATTATTATAAAAATCAACACATGTAATACTATTTTCATTTTTATAAATTAGTTCATTTTAATTAATATTATTATAAATTTAAGTTTTATTTTAAAAATATTAATCATATTAATTGATTTTAAGTGATGATTAGATAATAATGATATTGTTCATAAATTAAAAAATAACTTTTTAATCAATAAATATAAAATATATTGTTAATAATTCAATAAATATATTTATTTTTATAAAAAAATAGATAATATTTTATTAATAAATTTTATAATAAATTAAAAATATAAAAATTTAGTAATTAATATATTTAAAAATAGTTATATATTTTTTATAATTAAAAAATTACTACTTGATTTGATATGATTTGGAGGATGCACAAAATGGATATTCTTAATTAATTGAATCAAATAGGCTTAAAAATTAAATTAACTCGCAATAGTTTTTTTTAATGGTAACTCACAATAATATATATATTTCAATTCTATTTTACTGTAAACTGTACAAATGATATATGAAACATTATTAACTAGTAAATCGTAAATTTGTACTTAATTAGCAGTTTGTATATGAAATTGGTAAGTAAATAATGCCTGTTTTATAGATTATGCTGCAAATTTATTTATTTATTTATTTCAACTGCATACTATTGCGAATTTGGTAAGTAATTGTTGTTTTAAATATAGACACCCTGTAGCACGTGGGAGAATATAATAAAAAGAAATAATTTAAGGGATCTGCCTGAATCAATTGCTCAGCTTGCTTAGACTCCACTTCATTCTGGGCACCCTGCTTTCTCCTCCAAAATGCCCACCATCAAGTTCACTAAGCTCTTCATCAATGGAAATTTTGTTGATTCACTTTCAGGTTCATTATCTTAACTTGCTAAAAACCCCTTTCTTTTTCTATTATTTTCCTTATTTGCCCTTCACTTCAGATTCTATCTTCCTTTTCATGCATCTATGCAATATTTTCCCTTATTGTTTGCATTAAAGTGGAACAATGAACTAGATGAAATATCACACCTCAACTCTATAGTTAGTTGACGAGGAAATCTTATGTTGTATGGAGTTAATGGTTAAAGGAAAGCAGTGAATTCATATTTGGAAATGTGTGTTGGATAGAGTTGTATGATTGCAATTATTAATTGCTAAAAGAAAAATGTTAAATAGGAAGAGAGTTTGAGACAATAGATCCAAGAAGCGGAGAAGTGATAGCAAATATCGCAGAAGGAAAGAAAGAGGACATTGATGTTGCCGTAGAAGCCTCGCGTTTGGCTTTTGATCATGGTCCATGGCCTCGTATGCCTGCCGTTGTATGTTATCATTTCTTTCTTTCTTTCTTTCTTTCTTTCTTTCTTTTTTTAAATTATTACTTACTCTAACAATCTAATATTATTATAAAAATAAATACCATATTTACTCACGGTTCAGAAATACTAAATTAGCCACTAATACAAATAAATGAAAAAACAATCAAAAACTACTCTTTTACCATTTGTTAATAATATGTCAGAGAGGAAAGAATGGTAAAGAAAGTTTATGGGGCTCACAGTTTTTTACTCTTTTATGTAACTAAAATATCAAATGATTTTTATTTTACACATTTTTAATTATGGATATTTATATTATATACGTATATAATTAGTCAGTTATCTGTGCATTTACACGGGTCATGTTAAATTCTATGTGTATTTTAAAATAATTTTTATATATAATTATTTACTTATAAATAAATAATAAGATAGAAAATTAAGTTTTAATGACTATAGAAAAATATATTGATATATTAAATCTTAAATATAATATACAATTAGGGATAATAATGGATATAGTATTATAATATTTACTTTCGTATTTACAATTAAAAATATCTCATATTCATGTTTTTTCAATAACTATCATATCTTTTTACTTACATTTTAATTAATTATAAAAAATTTGATAACTAAAATATTAGTTAAAAATATAATGATAATTAAATTAAAATCTCATCTAAAATCTTTTATAAAACCCAATCATAAAGCGTCACAAAAATCAAAATCTTATTAAGAGATCTTTTATAAAACATAACAACAATAATCATAAAATTTTAAAATAATAAGAAGTGTTATTTTTTTTTATTAAGAAACGTGATTCATCTTTAAATAAAAAATGTAATCTATCTCTTAACAAGTAATAAATATTATTATTTTTATGTATATTTGATAGATTAAGAAACACAATTTATCTGTTAAGTATTATTATTGTTATTAATAATAGTAATAATAGGGTTGACTACTAGTGAATGGATAGCTGCATCCATATCCATTAAATTTTATAGGTAATTACATGTAGTAAAGTTCATCCCCATTAAATGGGTAATTAAGTTATTCATCATAGATTATTTTTTGTGAGTAGCTAAGGATGGAGTCAAAATAATAATGTAGTAGAGACAAATCATTTACAATTAAAGTCCCCTCAATATAATAAAATTTATACAAAATTTGTAGAATTGTATATTTTAAAATATTAATTAAATTAATAAAAAAATATTTTTAATCAATAATCTATAACTATATATTCTACAACTATATATAAAGGTTATTAGAAGTTTTAGTGTAAACATTTTTTTTTGTCTATTTTTATTTTTATAACTACATTTATAAATTACTAATTTATTTCTATAATTATTCTCATAAACCACCACTAATATTATAACTTTCATTATTTAATTTTATTTTAAAAAATATACAGAAAGATATAAAGTGACTTTTTCTTATATTATGAATTAAACATCTTTTTTTTCTATATTTATATATATATATATATTTTACAACCTTCATATTAATTATGTTTCAAAAATTTATTAAATCAAATTAAATTATGTTATTTATTAGATTATTTTACACAAGAACAATCAATTGCTGTAAGATTTTTTTTTATAAATTTTTAAAAAAATAATAAAAAATAAGAATGTGTCGCAACAATAGTAGTTATTCTAAAAGCAAATTTTTACAAATAGAACGCATTATAATATCTAATTTATTTTTTCAAAATTTACGTGCAACATACAAATATATAATAAAAAATAATCTTCTTTAAGAATGTAGTTTAATTAATAATTTTTTTATATAAAATGTGTATTATATAATTGAAATATAAAAGAATCTTAATATAAATATTAAAAATAATATATCATAATACATAAATGATATATAATATTATAATAATATAATAAAATTTAAATATATTATTACATATGTTATAAATCATATTATAATAAAAATATAATAGTAGTAAAAATAATAAAATATGTATAATATTCTTCGTTTTTAAACTGATGTATACAGCTGTAAATAAATATATCTTGTTACTCTGTTTGTATATTGTCGTATGTGTCTGCCAGACATAAAAAAGCACTGATGCAGGAGAAAATAAAAATGAAAATAGGAAAAAGTGGAAAGCAGAAAAACAATCTTATAGAGCCTAACACGTGTAATGTAGAAAATAAAATATTAAAAATTATAATAGTAAATAAAATTCTAATATTGTACTGATAAAATTATCATCAATTTTTTAGAGTTTAATATAATTTTAATTTTTAATTTGAAATTTGAGTTTCTTTATATTAAAATAGATATTTGATTATTTTATTTTAAAAACCTATAATTTAATTTAATTATTAAACTCCTTAATATTTTTTATTTTTTATATTTTAATTAATTAAATATTTTTTATAATATCTTAAATAAATATGTTAAATTTAAAATTTAATTGGATAAAAATATCTATAAAATTAATAATTATATCAATATTATGAATTTTTAACTAATAAATAAATATTTTTATTTTAAAATAAAAATTTAAAATTAAACAAAATAGAGAAAATAAAATTAGATTTTTAAGTTAACTTTTTGTTAGGATTGGTAGAATGGTGCAAAACGACGAAAACCAAAAATGGCGGGAACTTTCATGATAGACCTGTAGACTGTGGGTTAGGTCGGGTGGGGTGAATCAGCCACACGATTCCCGAGACGAGGGACATTGTTTAATTTCATACTGTCATTGATAAGGACATGTTTAAATGTATTGATTATTTTTAAAAATATTTTTATTTTTAATATCTATATTTTATTAAATTACGAATTTGTTTTTTATACATTATCAGTTTAAGAACTTTGCATTGTTAATTAATAAAAATTATAATAAGTACGATTTTTTAGCTAATTAATAAAAAGTCAATAAAGTTAAGGTTTAATTGCATTTTAGTTCCTTAAGTTTTATGCTTGTGTAACGTTCGTTTAATTTTTCTGTATGCTTAGCATACAATTTTTACGTAATTAATTAATTAATTAGATATATGTTTTAAAATAATAATTATTAAAGTTAATAATTGTATTATAAATGTCAATGATTATACGAAAGTATAATTTTTTCTTATATTATATTTTAATTAAATATATGGATAATTGTAAGATTTAAATTTATTCTTTTCATTTTGTAAAAAAAAAAATGTTTTTGCACGAATAGTTTGTTCATATGGGATGGATGGGATGGATGATTTCAGAATCTGGATTGAAAATTCAAATATCCTTTTAGTCAAATGTATGTTTGACTTAGAGTTTTTCAATTACTTACATAAAAAGGGAGCTCTATATTACTTTTTCAACTTATTCCCTCTTCAAATGTTCTTTTGCAACACATAAAACTTGACACGATTGACCAATCAGGAAAGAGCAAGAATTATGATGAAATGGGCAGACCTAATTGATCAGAATGTAGAAGAACTAGCAGAACTAGAGGCCATTGATGCTGGAAAGTTGTACAATCGGCTTAAGGCTATTGAAATTCCTCAAGCAGCAAATACTTTACGTTACTATGCTGGTGCTGCTGATAAAATTCATGGAGAAGTATTAAAACCAGCACGAGAGTTGCATGCATATACTTTACTAGAACCAATTGGTGTTGTGGGACACATCATTCCCTGGAATGCCCCTACCACCATGTTTTTCTCCAAGGTTAGTCCTTCCTTGGCTGCTGGTTGCACCATGGTCCTCAAGCCTGCTGAACAAACACCTCTTTCAGCTTTGTTTTATGCTCATCTGGCTAAACTGGTATGTATTCAACAAAAAGTACTGGAATATATTCTTTATTATTAATTCAAATTGATTTAATTACTCATTTTATTTTAGTGCTTTTACTTAAAAACTAATCATTTTAGTATCTGTGTATACAATTTTTTAAATCATTTTAGTCTTTGTACAAATTTTTAATTTGTTTTAGTTCCTACAATTTTAAATGACATTGATTAAAACAGATTAAAAAATATATATGTAGAGATTAAATATAAATATTTTTTATATATAAAGACTAGAATACGATTGAGCATGTATACAGGCTAAATAAGTATTTAATTCAATAATATTTATTAAAAATTGTAAATTATAAGTAAGAGTTTATTAAATAAGAAGTAAAACCTATATAATTTTGTAAGTTGTTAAAAAATTTCAGTTATGCTTATTAACTTATGTAATTGGCATTTACAAGTTGATTGGTTTTCCTTTCTTTTATGTTTTGAAGGCTGGAATTCCAGAAGGAGTGCTGAATGTAGTACCTGGATTTGGCCCAACTGCTGGTGCTGCAATAAGCTCACACATGGACATTGATAAGGTAACTTGTATGTCAAGCATTTGGAAGTACCATAACTTGATAGAATTTGCTTGATTGTGATTTGTGAATGTGTAGGTGAGTTTTACGGGTTCAACAGAAGTGGGGCGTGAAGTGATGCGTGCTGCAGCTAATAGTAATTTGAAACCAGTTTCACTTGAACTTGGAGGAAAATCACCTGTCATAATTTTTGATGATGCTGATGTAGATAAAGCTGTTGACCTTGCTTTCTTGGGCATCGTGTATAACAAGGTGAAATTGCTTGCAAGAAATCATATTCATTTTTGCAAAGCTTCCCATTTTGTACATCTTACTCACATTTGTTTTTTCTTGTTGTATGCTTTTCAGGGAGAAGTTTGTTCTGCAGGTTCCCGAGTATTTGTTCAGGAAGGAATCTATGATGAATTTGAGAAGAAGTTGGTGGAGAAGGCAAAAGCTTGGGTGGTTGGCGATCCTTTTGATCCTAAAGTTCAACAAGGGCCTCAGGTATGGATTTAGTAGCACAACTCCATTATGTGTTCACTTGAGCTCTCTTTAGATGTTCTTCATGAACACATTTATGATGGATTTTAATTTTTACCCAAGTTAAAATTAGTTTATTTTTAAGTTAATTTTTCGTATTATCTTCTTCAAAAACAGGTTTTTAACTTATGTACGAGCTAATATCTCGGTTGTTGTTTTTACTAATTCTCCAACTGCTTCATTTCAAGCACTACCTTAGCTACTTGCAAAATCATAGACATGATCAGGATCCTCTTCTGTTGACTTGCAACCTCCAATTGTAGGTTGACAAGAAGCAATTTGAAAAGATTCTTTTCTATATTGAGCATGGAAAAAGAGAAGGGGCCACCATTTTGACAGGGGGCAAAAGATTGGGCGACAAGGGCTACTACATTGAGCCAACAATTTTCACTAATGTTAAGGTGAATTCTAACTCTACAAATGTATCTAGTAGGGTTCCATTGGGAATATTATATAACTGAGTAACTAACCATCATATTGTATTTACATTTTTTATTCTTAACAATGTATTTAGGAGGACATGCTTATCGCACGAGATGAAATATTCGGTCCCGTGATGGCACTGATGAAGTTTAAGTAAGTTGGAAAACTTGTACACATTTTTGTAGTCCTGGAGTTAAAAGAATATATGCACTTATTCATGAATACTAACTTTAAGTATGATATTATGAACAGAACCATTGAGGAAGCAATTAAAAGTGCTAACAACACTAGATATGGCTTAGCAGCAGGTGTAATGACCAAGAGCTTGGATATAGCAAACACAATGTCAAGGTCAATTCGTGCAGGCACTGTTTGGATCAACTGTTATTTTGCTTACGGGAATGACATTCCTTCTGGAGGATATAAGATGAGTGGATTTGGAAAAGATTTTGGATTGGAAGCCCTTCACAAGTACCTACAAATTAAATCTGTTGTGACACCCATTTACAATTCTCCCTGGCTTTGAATTAGTGTCCTGTGCTAGATGTGTGTCTACAGTGTATTTTGCAAACTTATCTTCAAACAAGACATTTCTACCAATTTCCTTTCATCAATATAATAAAATTGGGGACATTTTATTTTGCACATCACCACTTTTAGATGCATTTGTTATCCATTGTGTCGTGCTTTATCTTTCTCTTACTCTCTTTTGGATGTAATATACTTAAAAACAGGCTAATTGAGGATAATTAAGGGACTGTTTAGATTTCAAATATTATTTCAATAATTGATTATACATATAATAGATTACTATAAACATGTGATAATTTTTTTATAAAATAATAATAATCATATTAAACAGTCATTAATTTAACCAAATTAAATATTTAGAGATTTTTGTAATTATACAATTTTCAATATTACTTAATTAAATGTTTGTTTTGTTAACTATACATATTGTTTATAATTATAAATTGAACGAAGGGATTATGTTACACAGATTCCTATAGTTTATCTATATGTCTTAATTGTAAAATACAAATCAAGTATCCTCTTTTGATGTTTCAGAAAACTAAAAGACAGGAAAAGCAAACAAAAGCTAGCAGTGTCCGACAAAAAGGGTTTCGAGGGTGATAAACCAAGTAATTTAAATTCAATTAAACCTCTTATACTCTATATTTAGATTTTTAGAATTAAAATATTTATATCAAGTAATGGTAAATTTAATTAAAATTTGGTTACAGTATAATATTTATACGATAATATTATTTCTAGTTATCTTTGATTTAACTTCTAGAATATATTTGAGTGCAGTATAAATTATTTTACTATAATATACATGTTAGATCAGTAGATAATTCTGTTATTTGTAAATGAAAAATTTTAATCGAGATGTATAAATATTTAAAATATATGATGAATATTAATATAACAAATAATTATTACTTTGTATAAAAAAAAATTAATAGTTAAATTAGAAGAATAAATATTTATATTATTATGATAGTGTTTTTATAAATAAACTATACAAGTAAACATTTATATTGCATAGAAATAAAAATTTATATAAAATTATATTGATATATAAGTCACAAGATAGATAGTTGTATTATAAGGGACACTTGTTTTTTCATATAAACATCTAACAGAAAAGAAATATTTAGATGGCACGTAACAAAAATTTTATGAGAATGTTTAAATTACGCTGGAAAATTCTTGTATTATTTTAAATTATTTAGTTCATATTTATCATCAATTTATTCAATATAATACTCTATATTTAATGATTTTTAACTTGATATTGCATCTTTTAAAAAAAAAATTATTACTTCATCTTAAAATTAATTATTTTCTAAAAATTTATAAACATCTATATTTTAAGTATAATTTAGTACTAAATTATAAGAATATCTTAGACAAAATATCCTTTGAGTAGTGATGAAAAATAAAAATTATAAATTTTAATAACATAATCATACATGAATGATCAGATAAAAAAAATCTAATTAATTAATAATTATTTTAAAAAAATATTTATATTTATGTTTTAATTTTTATTTTTCACAGCAACAATTTTTTTTTTTTTTTTGCTTCAAATGCTTCCATTCTAGATCACATAAATTATTTAGCCAGGGCAGAAGTATAATTTGAGTGACATGTTTTAAATATAGAAGTATTTTTTTAATTAGAAAAATATAAAGTGTCTTATAATAAAACAGAAGAGATTATGATATATAAAAAAGTAGTGTGGTCTGAAGTGCTTTGATAATTGGTGAAATTTGTTTGTCCCCATTTGATTGTTGGAAAGTGGATTCCAAACATGATTGCTCTCAAATCCGATGGCCACCCTTCTTCCTCCTTCAAAATGCCCACCGTCAACTTCACTTCACTTCTTTCTTTCTTTCTTTCTTTCTTTCTTTCTCTCTTTCTTTCTTTCTGGGTTACCCTGCTCTCTCCTATCCATTCATCACAAATGCATCAACTCTATATACAGTTCTATTGGTAATGATAGTTATACATTTGTTGGATTTTAGGATGAGATTTGCCTTTCATGCTATGCTACGCACACTAATCATATATATGTATTTAATTAAAACAAAATTGAAATATAATTAATTTTTTAATTTTATTTGTGAGAGTTTATATATTTTTATTTTAAATTAAATATTTTATAATCTCTTAAAAAATAAAATATTTTTATTTTAATTATATATATATTTTTAATTATATTATTAAATAAATATATTAAATGATAATATAATAATATTATTAATAATTTAATTTTAAATAATTATTTTATTAAAAAATTTTATGACATGATAAATTATGAAATTAACAATATTTAACAGTAAAAATTAAAATAAAATAAAAATATATTTAAAAAATTAAAATGAAAGAAAGAATTTTTAGAAATTAAAAAAAGCTTTATTTTTAAAATATCAAAAAAGATGTCAGAGCCATGTATTTTTTATGCTTTATCTATCATTCCACGTGGATATCCAGACCTGAAGATATGATTGAGCAGATTCTATTTTACTTTCCCAAACAAAAATTAAAGCGAATAATCGAGATTACCTACAAGGACTAAAGTTTTTTCTTTTAAAGAAAAAGATAAATTAATAAGAAAACCTTTTATGTTAGATGTATATGCCAAGTTTGTTTGTATTTTTTTTATAAAAAAAAAAAAAAACAAAAAACAAAATATTGAACAGGAAGAGAATTTGAGACAATAGACCCAAGAAACGGAGAGGTGATTGCAAAGATTGCAGAAGGAACCAAAGAAGATATAGACATTGCCATCAAAGCTTATCGTGCAGCTTTCGACCTTGGTCCATGGCCACGCATGCCCGGCGCTGTACGTTATCATTTCTTTCTTTTCTTTTCAACTATTTCTTACCTTCAGAAACCAATCATTATATTTATTGATTTTTTTTTTAAATATTTTTATTATATTATGATAGTTGTAATCGTGTGGGAAATATTATATATAAATTTCTGTACTTCACTGCTTTTAGAAAGAAAAAAAAAAAATTTATTCCCGTTTGGAACGGGGTCGTCTCCACTTTGCACGACGTTCCGTTCAGCTCCTGTTTTTAAAATTAAGTTTATAATACTTTTTATACAAATTAAATTTATCTAAGGCTGAAACATTTCTCAGTTGTTTTTATTTTTTAGCTACCAAAAATGGGAATCTCGTGTTTTATAAGCACCCAAGACAATTATTGAGGGACCCGACTTTTTTTTTTTTTTTTTAAGAATGCTATATTTGGACACCTTTATGTATTATACATTTGATTATCATCCATTATTTTTCTCTATTTTTTCCTATATTATTATATATCGTATTATACCTATATTTTTTTCTTTTCTTTCTTTTTCTTTTTACAGATAATTTTCCTTTTTTTTTAACAGTAACAGGTAGAGACACAATTCTTCGCAACAAGTTAAGTTCAACTAAAATAATAAATTTATTTTTTACTTTGACCATCTAAAATTCATTCACTCAATTGAATCTTCCTTAAAATAAATATTAATATAATTAATTATAAAAAAATACTATTTAAAATTCGCACCTATAATTTCCTCTTCGAAAACATCCTTCTTCTTTCAACGCTAACACGAATCGTGTCATTTGTTAAGTGAACATAATTTTCTTTTATTTATTAATTTTAATCAATCATATATATAATGATTTTAAGTTTCATCACATATTGAGGGAGAAAAGTGAATTACCTGTATGGTCCTAAGAAGCCTTCTCAACCAAATTTGGAAAGCTATTTCAAACATACGTGTCTTCTTTTCATACACATATACTGGCTAAGTAATTTCAAGTACCCATAAAAATAAATAGTTTTAAGTAAATATTTATGTTTGATTTTATATTAAAAAAAAAATTGAGTTAAAGATTACTTTTGAATTGAAATAATTTTAGATAACTTTTATGGTAAATAAAAAACTAAGTTGAATTTTATTATTAACTTATTTTTATAACAAACCTTCAAACATAATTACTTGTATGTTTAAGTGAGAGTTTACAAAATTAATTTTAAATAAGATTGATTTTAATTAAACTTATTTTAAAAAATATAATATATATTTAAAATTTTATTTTTTTTAGTGAAACTCATTATAATATTTTTCATCAAATACAAAAGTTTTCTATAACTTTTTAATTAGAAAATTAATTATAATTTCTCAATATAAAATAAAACATTTGATCATTTAACTAAAATGAATTGTGTTAGTATTTCAATATGATTATGAATGTATCACAAATTCAAACACACCTTTATTATTTTAAAATTAATTTGATCACAAACACATGTTATACTCGCTCCCTCTTCCAAAAAACAAAAAAACTCACCCACCCTTCCTAACCATAGATAATGTAAAGCTATGATTGTGGGCATGTCTTATCTCTTGTCCAAAAAGTGCCATAGGTGTTTGGGAGCAACCAGAAAAGAAGGACAAAACAAAATACTTTAACAGAAATCATGCGATTGTGTTTCGTGTAGGTCTCGCTCTCAGCCTAAAATCATCATGTCTTACGTCACTCTGCCTAAACTTTCTCTTTAATAGTTGCATCAAAACTTTAAGTCGGTTTTATAGTCAAGACACACAAGAAAAATTTCCCGCCATGGAACGAACTTAAGGAAGAATATTACAATACAAGGGAAGCCATTGTCATGAATTTAGAAACTTCGGTTATCACCTAATAATTTGGCATTAAGCAGAGTGGTGAAAAAACTACATGGGCATGTGATTTGATTCATGGGCGATAGTACTCACATGAGAGCTCCACAATAGTTTTTCCACTAATTTACTCTTCAATTACATGTCAATTTTCATGCTCTTTTGCTCCATATTAAACTTGAAATGATGGGTGAAACAGGAAAGAGCAAGAATTATGATGAAATGGGCAGACCTAATTGATCAAAACGTAAAAGAAATTGCAGCACTGGAAGCCATTGATGCTGGAAAGTTGTACCAACGACTTAAGGATATTGAAATTCCTTCAGCAGCATACGTTACTATGCAGGTGTTGCTGATAAAATTCATGGAGAGGTATTAAAACCAGCACGGGAGTTGCATGCATATACTTTACTAGAACCAATTGGTGTTGTGGGACTTATCATTCCCTGGAATTTCCCTAGTTCCATGATTGTCACCAAGGTTGGCCCTGCCTTGGCTGCTGGTTGCACCATGGTCCTCAAGCCTGCTGAACAAACACCTCTCTCAGCTTTGTTTTATGCTCACTTAGCTAAACTGGTACGTATTCAACAAAGAGGAGTGTGTTGACAAAACACTTCCTAACATATTTCTTCCAATATTGATGATTAAAACTTGTAGTTTAATTTTTGTGTACTGTTACAAAATCTACACTGTAAATGATTTTTAAGATAATTATTATAAAAATTAATAAATTTATTGATAATTCTTTTAAAATTCATACAATAATTAGTGATTGCATAGTAGTGAGTATATACAATTTTTTCTAAATTTATTGGAAATTATAAAATAATAACTAAGAACTCATTAAATAAGAAACAAAACATACACAATTTTGTAATTTTTAATAAATTTTAATTAATAATAAAAAATGTATTTAGAAAAAGTATGTTAATAACATTTTTTATTCAACAAATGGTTCACAAGTTAATTACTAGAGGCTAAGCTGATTGGTTCTCCTTGCTTGTGTGTCCTGAAGGCTGGAATTCCAGATGGAGTGCTCAATGTAGTATCCGGATTTGGCCCAACTGCAGGAGCTGCAATATGCTCACACATGGACATTGATAAGGTAACTTATATGTCAAGCATTTGGAAGTAACATAATTTAAGGTCATGTTTATTTAAACCTATTAATAAATACTTATAAAATAAAATAAAAAAGTAAAATGAATTAAGTTTCTCATGTAAGTTAAAATTAGTTTATGTATAAACTAAAATCAACATCTTGAATAAAACAAGAGAAGATGTATAAAACTTAAAAGTGTATTAATTGATTTTAACTAGTGAGAATTTGAATTCATTTTGGTTTTGTATAAGTTCTTATTGGGATCCAAATAGGCCCTAGATAGAGTAAGAATGATAAAATTGGCTTGATTGTGATTTGTGCATTTGTAGGTGAGTTTTACGGGTTCAACAGAAGTGGGGCGTGAAGTAATGCGTGCTGCAGCTAATAGTAATTTGAAATCAGTTTCACTCGAATTAGGAGGCAAGTCACCCCTCATAATTTTTGATGATGCTGCTGTAGATAAAGCTGCCGAACTTGCTCTCTTGGGCATCCTATTTAATAAGGTGAAATTTCTTCCACGAAATCTAATTCCTTTTAACAAAGTAATCCAATTGTGTATCTTCTAACAATTTTTTTTCATGTTCATTTCAGGGAGAAATTTGTGTTGCAGACTCCCGTGTGCTCGTTCAGGAAGGAATCTATGATGAATTTGAGAAGAAATTGGTGGAGAAAGCAAAAGCTTGGGTGGTTGGTGATCCTTTTGATCCTAAAGTTCAGCAAGGGCCTCAGGTATGAATGTAGTACCAAAATTATGCCTACATTAGTTATAAAAACAAATCTCATTTGTTTTTTAGTAACCTAATTATTGAAAGAGAAATACAAGGAGAGTAGTAAAATATGAAAATCATTTTTCTATGTTGGCTAAATGTTTTCTTGTTGTAGGTTGACAAGAAGCAATTTGAAAAGATTCTTTCCTATATCGAGCATGGAAAGAGAGAAGGGGCCACCCTTTTGACAGGGGGCAAAAGAGTGGGCAACAAGGGTTACTACATTGAGCCTACAATTTTCTCCAATGTTAAGGTGAATTTGAGCTCCACCAAAGTATGAAGTAAGGTTCCATCAGAATAATTGGATAACTAACCACAGCACTGTCTTTTGCTTTTTATTCACAATATGTTGTTTAGGAGGACATGCTTATAGTACAAGATGAAATATTTGGCCCTGTGATGGCTTTGATGAAGTTCAAGTAAGTTCTTAATATCATCCTAGTAAATATTTGAGTTTGTTCATGAATACTGAATTCAAGAGTAATATATAAATGAACAACAGGACAATTGAGGAAGCAATCAAAAGTGGTAACAACACCAGATATGGCCTAGCAGCAGGTATTGTGACCAAGAACTTGGACACAGCAAATACAATGTCAAGGTCAATTCGTGCAGGCATTGTCTGGATAAACTGTTATTTTGCCTTCGGAAATGACATTCCTTATGGAGGGTACAAAATGAGTGGATTTGGAAGAGATTTTGGATTGGAAGCCTTGCACAAGTATTTTCAAGTTAAATCCGTTGTAACTCCCCTTTACAATTCTCCTTGGCTTTGAATATCTTGTGTGTTTTGTGAATTTTATAAACTATGCTGTGCAAGACACCAGTTTCTATCAATATTCTTCGTCTAAGCACTGAGATTGGGGACACTTTATTTTGCTTATAACCAATTTTACATGCATGCGGGCCTTTTGTGGCTACGATGATTCACGATTCACGCCTAAAATAGGTTCAATTTTTTTTAAAGAAAATTATATAATTGTGTAATAATTTTTAATATTATTTCTATAAATAGATTAAAATTAATATTTTATTCTATATTTTATTAAAATTAAATTATAGCATATAATAAAAAATATCATTTAATTATTTGTTTTATAATGTATTATAATGAATTTATAATAATGGAGTTAAAGTATTGTCTTTTTAATATAATAAGAAACATAAACAAAAATTTAAGTTATAAATTAAATAAAATTAAAAGTAAGGATATTAATAAAAAATAAAAGTATATGTAAGTTTTAATATGAAATATTATTTTATTAATAATAAATAGTATATAATAAAATTAAAATATTGTTTATGAGAATTTAAATATAAAAATTAAATTATAAATATAAATTTAATATTTTAAAAATATATAATTAAATTTAACATAAATTTATTTTTAAATTCAAACCTATTTTATTTCTTATAATAATGGGAACAAGAAAAGTCATATATATTTTTATTTATTTTGTTGATATATCTATTTATATAATATGTTATTCGTTTAATATAATAAAATATATAATTTTTAAGATTTTAACAATTATATATTGATAAAGTACAACATTTGTTTAACGTTAATTAATCATAAATTATTATTGATATAAAGCAGTTATTATTAAAGTTAATAAAAAATAAATATTGATATAACGTTCCATTAGCCTTTTCTATTAAAAACAAGAAATAAACAAATAAATATCAATACTGCTTGCTTCATTGCCACCATATTTTTTTAAAATTAGAATTTTATTTTCATAATATACGTAAATATTTAATGCAAATATTTTTTATGTTGACTATTAAAGTAAAATTTTAAGTTTGATTATAAAATAATATTTAAAAATTTGTTCTTAATATTTCTTAACAATTAAATAACATCTCAAACTCAAATAATTCACTTTTAACAAGATAAATCTAACAACTCACAAGTCACAATGCATGCTTTTTAATTCTAATTATTTTTTATTTATCTGGTATTAATATTTACTATAAGATTTAAATATATTTTCTTGTAAATATTTTTTTTGTTTTTATACTATTTTATGAGTTAAATAAATTTTTTATTCTTTGACTATTTTAAATTTAATTTTTAGTTATTCTTAAAATTTTAGTGTCTCGTTTATTGTTATTATTTGGAAATAATTCTTATGAAGTTAAAGTTTTGCTGATTTTTAGACTTTTTAAATATTAATTTTGAACAATAAAACATAAATAAGAAACTAAAATTGAACAAAATTTTTAAAAAAATCAAAATTTAAAATAGTTAAAAGATGAATAATTTATTTATATTTATATTTTATTTTATTTATTTT
>JAMLFT010003779.1:0-21180 GCA_026544285.1 Pachyrhizus erosus | reverse complement strand
TAATTATTTTATTTTTTGGGGCAATCATCAAAATTCTATTAAAAATAAAAAAATATAATATATATCTATGTGTCAAAATTAATTAACTTAAAATTTCTTTAAAGCATGTTAATATTTAAATTACTATGGACTGGCATTTTAATAGAATTTTCACATCAAAACAGATTATTAAAATCTTATTTCTCATAACATGTTCAAATTAATTTTTTATTTAAGGTTAAGTAATTTAATTAAATGTTTTTAAAGATAATTATTTATCTTAAAATAGTCTATTTTCAAATATAAAATAAAAAAATTATTCAAATATAAGAAAAGATATGATTGGATGTGGTTATCCCATTTACCTTGTCTCATGTTGAGTTGTTGACGGCTGCTCCCATATCATGAAAAATCACATTCAAGAAAATTTTGACAAATCAATTTTCATTGCCTGCCATGTTAGACTATTATATACGATGTTAGGTGCAAAGATTATATTTAGATATCTTCATATTTGAATAGGTTCAGACATATCAGATATCTTTAAGCTCTCAATAACTGGAAAGACTATCTTTAATTTTAACCAATTTGAATTTAAAGATATTTAATATAGTATTGTGCATGCTTATGGTAAAAGATTATTTTTAAAATGGAAGAGTCAAATAATTAGTATTAAGTTTAAACTTTGATTATAGATTTTAAAAGTAAAGAACTTTCAAGTAAAAGTAAGACAAAATATATGCAAGTAAAAATAAGACATAATATCTGTATTGTAATTTTAGTAAAAGATAGAGTTTATTTAATACATATTAAAGTATAATATAAGAAGAATAATATAAAAAAATGTTTAAATTATAAAATAATTTTTTTATCTTATATTTTATTTAATATATAATATATAATATAAAAAAATAAAATTTATTATAATGTTTTTTATAATTAATTATCTTAATACAATTGATAATATATATATATATATATATATACACACACCAATAGCAATGTAAAAGTAATATACTTTTTCATATTAAAAAAATAGCAAAAGAATAGGAAAAATAAAAAGGAAACGAGATTAGAATATCATAACAGCCCTACTCCCCTAGCAAATTATCTTTCCAACGATTGTTAGAAGTTAAAATATAGAGAGTTGGAAAGGAGAAGTGGGAGAGAGAAAAGAGATATGAATATTTTTGTCTATTACATTTGGAGCAAAAAGCTATTACAGATATATTTGAGTAACAAATTTTTATATATTTATAATCATTCTTTTTGTCTTGTCCCATAATGATGTTTAAAATAAAAATAGATAACACATAATTTTTTTCTATCCAATTTCACGATTTTTAACAAATTAAACAGATTCGAAAAAATATAATTTAAAAGTAAAAATAAAAAATATCATATCATAACTTTTTAAACTTAAATATTTGAGATCTATACAAAATGATGGAAAAATTAGTGAAAATATTATACACAAAATATAAGTAGATAACTAAAAGAGAGAAAAACATTGAAAATTATTTGTGATTGTAAAATAATTACTAAACTAAAAGATAAGTTTTATTATAGAACTATATATCTAATTATATTATATGATAGTGAATGTTGAACTTTAAAGAAACAACATTAAAAAAAAAATAACATTAATAGAAAAAAATTTTAAGATAAAATTGTGAACATACTAAAAAATATTAAAATATAGAAAAATTATATAGGAAAAATATTAGTGTAGTATTGAGAGAAAAAAATATCACAAAAAACTAATTAAAATGGTTTAAATATACATAAAGAAAGCCAAAAAAAATGTTAGTCAAACAAATAGATTGTATAAAAGATTAAAAAGACGTTAAAAAAGTGATTAAGAGAGATCTCATTTTTTTTTCTTTCTTTTTTTTGAAATACAAAGAAAAGATAATATTATTAGAAATAAAAAGTATAACATAAAGAGTGCAAAACAACTATTACAACATCAAATAGGATGGCATTCTTAAAACATTAATTTTTAATTATGTTAAACGACTTCACGTGATTCATTGAATTGACCTCACTTACTAAGGTAAAGTTTTGTTATTGTTGGAAGAATATAAATTTTTCTTTTCTTGTTCTTTTTTTTTTTTTCTTTTTTGGGAAGGGAGGGGTCCATTATATATTTGTGGTCCAAAGTGAACCCATGTTGTAGGTAAAGCCCTGCTCTTAATAGCTCAGCTCCAGTTCAAAGCCGTGTTTGAGGTAAGGTAAGGCCACTTAGGCCCAGCGAGAGAAAACCCACTAATATGGTGTACTTATATATTCATTAAGAGGCCCACCATTACTAGTATGAATAAATTTATTAAGATATGAATAGTCAAATGTGAAGAAGATTGAATCATATATGAAGTTGCATTAAATCATTATCCAAAATTCTTGTAACTCAATTCATGCCTTACCAATGATTCACTGAACTTTTAAAGTCAATATTCTAATGATACACTACAAATATAGGAAAGTTCTTAACGGTAACAGTATTAATTAGCTTTTAATTGAATGAAAATTTTGTTTACAAGATCAATTATTCCAATTTTTTAACGTTAACTCATAAAAAAATATCTTTAATTTCCTTTCCATTAAAAATAAAAAGATCAATCATTTCTTGCTGAAAGAAAAAAATAACAATTATTTTTTTTCTGTCTATATATATACATTGTAAAAATTATATTTTCACTCCAAATTCTTTTCACTATCTCATTCTTAATCTTTGCTCTCTTCTTTTCTTCATCATCTTATCTTTCAATACTTGAAGTGGATAAGTGATATCAAGTTGTTGTGGCAAACAATATCAAACGTGCTCTGTTTCTAGTTTCAGGTTCTATCGTTTCATCATTTTCTCTAATTTACTTTATAACAATTTTTATTTATATATATTTTTATTTTCTTTTCATTTTATTTTATTTTTATACTTTCTAGAACTGTGGTAATATAAAATGTCAAATAAGAAGTATGAATCTGGTTTTGAAAAATTAAAGAAAAAGAGAAAAGTTGAAAAATTAATTTAATCTCAATTTGGTGTTCTTGATAAATTTGTTACTATTTATAAAAAAAATATATACAAACGAGTTCAATTGATAAAAAATGATAAAACAGTCATCCGTAGATGATTTTGAAAACACTAGTAGTCTTAATTCCAATCAAGAACAATTAAAAAAAAGATTTAATTGAGAGTATTTCATTAGAAGTAAATATTCAACAAAGCAATACACCAATTGAGGTTCTTGAAAATATTAATGATATAGGGCAATGAAAAACTATTGATGAAAAACTTAGAAATTTAATGATAAATAAAGCTCCAATTAAACATAATAATTTAGAAATTCTAAAAAAATAAAAAATAATAGATATTTTTGTTCATCTTTTTATCAAAGAAAATTGTCAATACGATAGGAAATGACAAGTTTATTCTAAATATTTAGATAAAGTATATTATTTTTATTGTAAGTTATTTGTTCGAGTGGTCTTAGTCAACTAGTAAATGAAGATACTAAAGATTGAAAAAATCTTAATTATAAATTCAAAAGTCATGAAACCAATTATGAACATATAAGTGATATGGCTAAATGGATTGAGCTAGAAAAAATATTGAAAGAAAAAAAGACTATTGATAAAAATTTATAATAACAAATCAATAAAAAAAAAAAAGAAAAGGAACACTGGGAAAAGATTTTAGTTAGGATTGTAGCTATAGTCAAACACCTTTCTAAAAATAATCTTGTTTTTTGTGAGACAAATAAGAAGATATGTGAAAAAATAATGGTAATTTTTTGAATTTGATCTTCATTTAATCTTCCGTTAGAATTGATCACTCAATATCTTAGTTATTTATACATTTGTGACCAACTTTATGTAAATGATAAAATTATAGAACAATTGAATTTTGTAAAGCAACAATTAACCAAACCTATTTTGAGATTTTTGATATTGATTAATTGTTCTCTTTGTGTTCATGCTTTCTCTTAATTCAAATTTCAGTTAACCAAATAAAATTATAATTAAGAGAAAGATAGTTGATAGAGTTTGATAAAGACCTATTAACTAAGTTAAATGAGAAACTAGTAATTGAAGAATAATAAAAAAATCAATTAATAAGAATTGAGGAAATTTGGTTGCATAATTCTAGTCATAACCTTTGACTTTCTTATCTGATAATTTTATTTCATTATCTTAATATGCTTTGAGTTTGATTTTTCAAACAATTAATTGAATATCATTTTAACAACTACTGATAAAAAACAAAATAAATTATTTCAAAAACACAACTAGTCTTTTAAGTTCATTGTAATTACTACGTAGGATAAATTTATCCTTTGCAAACATAATTTACATATCATTAATCCTAAAGCATTTTATATATCATGTGGATGTCACAATTAAAATTTAACTTCAGTCATATGACTCATTTATCTCCTAGAGTTTTTTTTTTTTTGTAGAATTTTACAACATATTTATTCATTATTTGTCTCATCCACCAAACGATGAAAAATTTTATAAGATAATGTAACAATTTTTCTGATAAATCATAATCTCAAATTTGATAAAAAAAAGTAGAATTGAAAGTGTCAAAACAATAAAATTCAAAGCACCACTGATAAGAGATGCTTTGATTCAATTATCAGAATGTTATAAAGACCCTAGATTAAAAGTAAAGCCATGTGATTAGCAACTTACGCGATTGAAAATTTTAATTTTTTATTAGGAATGAATGTTTGATATGATATCTTTTTGCAGTTAATTTTCTTAGTAAAGTTTTACAATCAAAAGATATGCATATAGATGTTGCTATAGATAATTTAAAAGGCCTTATTACTTATTTACAAATTTATAGGAAAATTGTTTTACATTAGCTTTGGATTCCACAAAAAAAGTTAGCTATTAAACTGGATATAAAGCCTAAATTTCGTGAAAAACGTACCATTCATAGAAAATCATATTTTGATGAAAACGTTAGTGATGAGATGATGCATTCAACTGAAAATTCTTTTTATATTGAATATTTTCTATGCATAGTAGATCAATCTATTTCTTCTATTAAAATTCGATTTGAACAATTTTTACAATATAAAATAATTTTTGGTTTTTTTTTATTTAAATTAAAAAAATTAAAACTTTAGGTGATGATGAATTGAAAACATATTATATTAATATCGAAAATTTTTAAGATCTAGTAAACATTCTTATATTGATGGTCTTGATTTATTTTTAAAATTAAAAGTATCGAGAAAAATATTAAAAAAAGAAGTTAACACTCCAATAGAAGTGTTGAACTATATTAAATGATTGGATTCTTTTCCAAATACATTCATTGCTTATAAAATTTTATTAACAATACGAGTGACTATTGTTACAGTTGAATGAAGTTTTTCAAAATAAAAATTACTTAAATCCTATCTAAAATCAAAAAGCTTACAAGATAAATTGAATAAATTAATTATTTTATCTATTGAAAGTGAATATTAAATTTACTTGATTCTAAAACATTGATAGATAATTTTGTAACCCAAAAAATAAAAAAATTAATATCTAATATTATATTAAGTCTCTTTATAAAGTTTGCCTTATGCTAAAATAGTTGTAGACATGGCTCTGCTCCAGTTATTAATGGTGCCAAACCGGAGTAAGGGGGTGCTTCTCTAGAATTCAATTAGGTATACTCCAGAGGGAGAGGTGAGAACAAAGAACTACCCAAGATCCAATCTCTAAATTATTCTTTTAAGCTACAATCCTATATCCAAAAACAAGAAGAAGAAGAGGGTCACAATTGACAAATTATTTTTTAAGATATAATTATAATCGTCATGATTTTGATGTTATTATCCTTTAGGTTTGTCCAGCGTATCTGGGGGCAGAACCAAGATTAAAGGTAAAGCTAAAACAATGAATAACTATGACTATTCTTTGGCATATTTTTTCTAATTCAAATTAAAATTAAATTATTATTATTATTATATAATGATTTTTTTTTTCAAAAACAAATAACACAAAAAGTAATTTTTTAATATTTTTTTGTATGGATAGAACATAGGTATTTAAAATAAAAACCTATATATGTGTGTGTGTAAGTTTATCGAAACTATACAAATGATGCGGCAGGCAATCAGGGACCTTTGATTTTTTATTTATTTTTTGTTATAATTCCATGTTATTTACTAATTAAATTATTGAAGATGTAGTCATACATTTGGAAATGATAGAAAAGGGTGAGAAAAATAGGGAAACGACAGAAACAAAATAGGACCCTTCAGGTACTCAATCATTATTTGCACTCATTAAGCATATTATACTATTGCACGTGTTAGTTTTTTTTTTTTTTTTTTTCTTTATTCTTTTATCAGTCCCACTAGAAAGGACCCGTTAAACATGTGTAGAAGCTCACTGATTGATTCACTAACCACAAGTCCCTTTGGGTTTTACAAATGAAGGTAAACCATATATACGTTAGTAAAACCAGTGGCTTCAATTGGAGGTTTCGAACAATTAGTTTCAAAACAGAAACTTCTCTCCCCCTCTCTCTGTGCTTTCTGTCTCTTATAAGTTAATAGAAGTTAATAATTGATGCAGTGAAAATAATAAAATTATGACAATACGTAGAATCTATATCTATATTATATATAAAAAGGAATTTTCAGCATTTTTTGTTTCGTGGATTTTTTTGACTTTGTTGTTTGGTTATAATTGACACAATTTTTGTTTGTGTTGTTAATTATTAATGTGAGAAATTAATCCGCACAGTTACCTTGCATGCAAGCAATATGTAACTCAATGTTGGAAAGCCTTAACGACAAAGAGAGCCTCCAACTTCCACACGGTAAGTTCTAAAGTCAAGATAGCAATGAATACTCTTCTCTCTCTCACCCCCATTAATACCAATTGCATATCTCACTTACACAGTTCTATTTGAAAACCCAGAAATTAAACAGTATTTGCATCAACCAAGAAAATTCACCTAGCTGCCTAGTGTCCATATGATATATATGGAGTACTATACAAGGTGGGAGAATGAGGATGTGGGGAATGTTGCCATGGCTCGAGAGATCTATGATATGGTATGATATGATGTGTCCATGCATTCATCAATGACAATGGCTATGATATATTAGTTTGTGAGTGTTTCTCGGACCAGGCTTCATTCCCCTCACTCCCTCCTCTCTCGCTAGATCTTCTTTTAATTCTTCTGCTCATGCTGCACATATAATGTATTCATGCACATTCTTTCCTATTCCCAATCTCTTGCAGCTTTCATATGTAAGCTATTTATCAAGATCATGTTATTAACTTAATTGCTTTTGCTTCTAACAACTATACTATTTCTCATCACATTATTATTGCTGAAAGACATGCATATATGCATAATACTTTTAGGCTGAAACTATCGCATATGGATTTGCCACATCTACAGAAAAATCATTATTGAGAAATGGAAATCAAAGATGTGAGAATGGCAGGCACGATTGGGATCAGATGAATTGTCTGGTAAACTAGAATTTAGGGGTGAGACTGGACCCCTTAAACCAAAGCTAAGTCATTTGAATGAATTGGTGACTTGATGAAATACCTGTATAGGCTATGATCCCTAACATGTAATTATTGCAACTTTTATACATATGAATTGATTTGAAATATACTGAAAATTTGTCATTGTCATATATTCTTGATTTTTGTAAAAATTATTTTAAAAATATATCTAAGACTATTTTTAAATAATTGACAATCTAAATATTTGATATCAGTAAAATTAAACTCTTACTATATTTCCAAAAGGAAAAGGACACTGTAATTCTTTGTATAAACAAATTGGTACGTAAGGTAGACATAGTATCATGACGCCAACTTTCGTATTTGTTATCGAGCTCATTTCACAATTGCAGGTCAAGTTTAAATAGTTACTTTTCATCAGTATCTATTGGAGAACTTGGGTAGTTCAGTTTAATATGTAATAATAATAATAATAAATAGTATTATGTTATTTTGATAGTTAGAATTTTAGTTAGTCGTTGTATAATAATCACTGTTATATAAATAGCTTACAAACTAGAAAATCTGTTTCTGTATTATGATTCTGTGTCATTCAGCAGAAGCTTACAAGCTATTTGTATATAGCAGTGACTATTATACAATGACCCCTTAAAATTCTAGTATCAAAACAGCATAATTCTATTTATTATTACAATAATGTCCTAATCCTTAAACTATTTGTTAGTGTCATAATTAAGTAATACCATGGTTAATTCTTGCTGACAAGTGCTTTTAATCCTTTTAACTGTAGGCTTAGGGCCTTTGTTTTTTAATTTAGTGAGCTAAAGTTACGAATGTGATGCGCTCATTATTTGTAGATAATTTTGTAATTCATTACTGTTTGTTTGTGTTGAAGTACTCCAGTCTACTAATGTGTTCATCCTGTGACAAGGATCCTGATGCTGGAGATAGCATAGAATCTAAGCTTTGCTAACCTTTTCAAAAGATCAAACTTAGTCTTGAAAAAGAAGATAAAGTGGCTGGGTTGTCTTGTAGCAGGACCAAATTTCTTGCTTAAGTAGATCCAATTGATGATGTATGCTCGATAGTGTTAATCTTCTTACAAATGTTTTTGGCTATTAATTAAATATTGTTTTGTTTACAAAATTTAGTGTATGATGAATCTGAAGAATCGGAGGCTGCTCATGACACTCGTGAAGCTGATGCAATCGAGGGGGAGCTGATGTTGGAACTAAATAGTTGATAGTACAAAAACAGAACATTGAATTAGCTAGGGTCTAAGAGAAATACCTAATGAAGAAAACAAAGGTAGCACATTTCTTCTAGCATCATACTTTGTCTTTGTCAATATCTTTTAATAACCAAGACATAATTCATATAAAGCTGTGATATTTAATCCTAGTGAGATAGCGCTAGTTTCTTCCGATGTTAATGTGATATGCCATTGTTTGTGGGTGGATGGTAAGCCAATTCACACTTTTCAAGCTTGACACTTGAGAGACTCTACATCATCTTGTTAAATAGGTTAACTACAATAAATGCTTATAACTTTTAAGTTTAATGTTTGAAGGGCTATGAACCATTTGATTAGGTAGACTGATTGAGATACACAAAATAAAAGTTGACTCTTTAAGGATAACTAAGTCCTTAAAGATTGTTAAGTCTTTTAGGATGGTTGGGAGAACCTTGACCATCATATTAGGGATCATTTCAATGGTTAACAAAATTCACTAACCTAATGAATTCAAATTTAACACTATAGTTCCTAAATCTTCTAACACGTGAGTAGGGTATGATGAGCACTATTTCACACATGTAAGAAAGATGCGATGTGCACCATATTTCTAACAAATAACAAGAAACAATTACAAGAGTCATTAGAGGACACGTGACATGAGTACAAATATGTAAATACCATAATTTCTAAAATTGGAATGGTCAGTTTGATTGGTATGATTGAGAACTAATCTAGTGATTAGTTTGTTAACTCTATAATAATTAGGTCATTTTAGAATTGATGAGAACTAATCAAATTGATAAAAAAAAAACTAGTCAAAATTGATAAAATGACAATTTGAATTAGTATTCTTTTTAAAATATATTCTTAAGATAAATATAAACATATTTAAAAAGGATTATAGATAAAAATAAATTATTTTATCAATTATTATTATTTTTAATAAACATATAATTTAGTAAAGTTGTTATTGTTAATTAATATTGTTGTATTTTATTTAAATTTAAACTTAAGTATTATGATATATTTGATTTAGACTTTTTTATATATATTAAATGTTAAAAATTTATAAAATGATTATTTATTTAATTTTTTGTATTATAAAATTATGGTATTATTTTAAAAAATATTAATTAATACATTTTTTAATTTATTATTTTATTAATATTAGTTCCATTAAACTTTGAACTAATGTTGCTTGATTGGTTGAATGGTTAGTCTAATTTTAAAAAATTAGGAAATACTTTACAATTCTAGCATTTCATTAATATTGATAATTTCTTTCTTTATATTACACTATATTATTTTTTATTTTTTATTTTTTTTCCCTTTATCTCTTTATGTATCAATCTAAAAATGAAGATCTTCATCGATGTTTATCCTATGAACATGGGTGAACATGAAGGATTATCTAAATTTTTTTACAAAATTAAAATTTTAAATTAAAGTATAAATGACTAACTAGCAACATTTAAAATATGTGATTAATTGTGATACCTAGTCAAAACCATTGAAACAAATCATGTCTCGAATATTCTAATTTCATTCTAGAAATCACCTTAAGAAATAAGTTGGTGTACCTTACATGAACTTGTATGAATTATTAATGTAAAATTTTAATTTTAATTAAAAATTAATAATGTAAATATTCAAAATATTATACTTAAGTTTTAAATTGGTCTTTAAAACTAAGAAAGATTTAACCACCACTAAGATACAAATTATCTATGTTGAACTACTTCAATAAATATCATAAAATATTTTTAATTGACGATAAAGATAAATACAATATAATTTGTTGTAACTAGTTAATTATATGTTTATTGATCCTTGTACAAAGGAAAATTTTGGTATACTTAAAATAAAATTATGTAATCGTCTCCAATTATAAGAGAATCTCAATTAGATGAATCTCATTATTTTGAGGTGATATCCATCTCACCGAGCCTCTAACCCATAGCAATTATCATAACACTGCTAATATATTTACCTAACCACCATCATAAAAGCATCAAAAACCATAAAACACTCCCTTCATGAAATACCATTAAAGCTCTATGTCGCCAATCGTTATCACTACTATCGTCAAATCATTTTCCATCATATAATCCATCACAAAAATGTCCTTTCTTTTCTCCAAGTTTTCCTTCTTGCCTTTTCTTCCTTTTTGTTAAACTATCTCTCTAAGAATCTATAACAAAGGTCTTTCAAACAAACTTAATTATAGTAAGGACTCAATTGCAACTATAAAATTATTAAACACTAAATTGAAATGTTAAAAAGTAAAACTAACTAATTAAATATATATATATACATATATATATAAGGAAGGATTAGTCCATGATTATCACTTTTTCCATATTCTATATAAGATTTCCAAAAAAATATTAATACTTGGCTTAAGCTAACAAATGATCTTTATTATGTAGAATTAGTTTTGTGCAATGTAATGTTATCAAAACTAGACTAGTCATCAACTCAGTTAAGATACTAGGTCAATAGGTTGTTAGTTGAACTAGTAGGTAACTAATTGAACTATGTGAATTAGTATATATTAAAAATATGGTTTAAACATAATATATTGTTATATAAATTAAATTTGTCATACTAATATCAAATACATGATTTGGTTTGATGGTTAAAGTCCCTTTAATAACTAAACGAACTTAGGATTAACTCACACATTCAATTCCTAATCAATTGGTCCAACTGACCAATATGAGTTGAATTTTAAAACACTTGTGTCATTAAACCATTATGACTCGACACATCGCAATCAATTTTCTTATTAAACTATTGAAGCAAATCAAAATGCACTCAAGCCACCCCAACCTTAGCTTGCAAGCTACGAAGTCGTCATTATCGATGCATCTAGGTCGTTTACCAACCACCATTTATTTATATTCATTGGCATACCCAGAGTGTCCATTGTCGCTATTTATTCTATTCGTCGTGCTTTTATTCAACTCTTAATAATTATGGCAGTTAAAATCATTAGTTGAATCATAAAATTGTTCGACTTTGAAATTTCATGTCCTCCAAGTGAGTTTGATTACAAGGAGAATCACTTTTTGTGGGATCGATAAAATTGTTATGTAAAAACACAAAAATATAAAAGCATTGTGATTTTTTGAGTTCAAATCATGTGATGACACTTACCCTAATGTTTTATGTGTCCAAGATTGTCCTTACTTTGCGTTTTCATATGTCCGCTCTTATTTGTTATCTTGTTTTAGATTATTTGCTTCTTCTTTTATTCCTCCAACCACTTGTTTAGTGTTGGACAAATCCAATTTACGCTCTAAGTTGTGCATCATGAGCTTGCACTTATTCATATGTTTTTTTTTCTCTTTTATTTTGTTCTTAGTCCGCCCATTAGGACTTTATTTCAAAATATAAACTATATAATAATAATAATAATTGTATAATATTAAGAAATATAATAAAAATAAAATAATACAACTATAATAACCTTATAATAAAATAATTTTTAATAGAGACTAAATCATGCAGTTCAAACAATGACTTACTAATTTGATCATTAACCTAGTGATTCAATATCTTGTCTGAGTTAATGACCAATTCATTTTTTAAAACATTAGTTTTATATATTGCAAAAGAAGACAAGAAACAACCTATATCACAAGATAGATGTCCCTTTGTGGGATCATTGGTTGATGCTTTGGTTTTCAACTGCTTGAGGGTACACGTCATTTATAAGGATACTTAGTGTTAAATTAAGGTTATCAATTTAAAGAGTTTGATTCCAAAGAGAGATAAAAATGTACTTAGGGAAAGAGTTCATCCAAATTAGCTTATGAGTTTGATCAAATAGTTTGTACAAAAAGCTTAAGTCATAGAATTCAACCCATAAAGCTCCTCTTAATAGCTCGAACCAAAACCTTTAAGAATACATAACTCTCCAACCTTAAGCTAAAAAAACAAACAAGACTAAAATTTGAATGATGAAGGTTGACCAAAACCCTTAGAAAATACAAATTTTAAAAACTAAAATTCACTTTAAAATAAAATGAGTAAAAGTATCTTAATTTTATAAAAAAATGTTTACTATATTTTGAACATTAAAAATAATATTTTAGTTTTTATAAAATAAAAATAAAATAAATTAAAAATTAATAAATTTTTAAAATAAACATCTTCATATAGAATTTCTACTTCCCTCTTTTATATAGATTTTTTTAAAATTCGTATCTCTTTTTATAAAAAATTTTTAACTTGTATTTTATATTAATTATTTAATTTTACAAAATAATTTTAATAATTTTACAACTTTTATATTTATTGAAAAATGATTAGTACACAATAATTAATAAATAATTAATAATGTAAAAAATATTAAGATAGAGATAATAAAACGATGAATCTCGGTAACTTTAAAAGTAATCTTAAAATAATAATATATTAAATTTTTTTGTAAAGAAATTGTTAAAAAATTTATTGCTAATTATCTTTATAAAAAATATTAATTACATTAATTAACTTTCTTCAATCTTGCTAATTATTTTTTTAAAAATAAAATTTTAAAACAGAAGTAGTAAAATTTAGTGAAAATTTTCAAAATTTTAAATATAATAATATTTTACTTATACAGTATTCATAATTACACTACAAAGAAATTACTCCAAAAAAATCTTGTATAAATACAAGAAACTCCACCACACAATAGCAATTATCAATTAAGTCATTCCGATCTTAACCCCTACGAAAAGTATCGAAAACAAAATCTTGACACATAAAAAAGCCAGAAAACAATAAAGACTCCCAACAATACATCATCAGGCACACACTTAGCAAGAAAAAAGAAAAATCGCAAAAAGCAAGAGCACAACACGTCGAAGCAGAAGAAGACATGGCATTGCAGTGGTTGATACTGACCTACGTGGTGGCAGCTGAGGCTGCCGTGGCCATTCTGCTAACCCTTCCCGCACCCAAACTCCTGAGGAACCGTTTGGCCTCTCTCGTTTCCCTCATTCTTCAACCCGCGCTTTTCATTGTCCCCTTTGCGGGGTTCCACCTCCTCGGTACGCTTTTCTCTCTTTTCCTCTAATGGGTCTCTTTAGTTTCATCTTCCAACAACTGGGTTTGCCTAAAAATAATTTCTTTTTCACTTCTGGATTGTTGGGTAGGTGGCTGTCAATTTGACTCAATTGTTGCAATTGCTTTTTGTTTTGAGGTTTATGATTGATCACCCATCTGGGTGTCTCATGGTAGTGAAAATTTTGAATCTTTCTCATTTGGGTGTCTCTTGGGTACTTTTCTCTTGGGGTGGATTATGTTGGTAGTTGGATTGGAAGCTTGAAAAAGGCTTAGTAGAGTTTTTTCTTCTTCTTTTTTAATATTGCCTGTGTCTTGTATGCTATTAGTTCTGTTTATGTGGAGATCGATTGAGTAATTGTGTGGGATCTACTGTTGGTTTTCCTGAATTTGGATCTATGGTTGTTGTAGATATATACTGGAAAAATGAGCATCGGTTGATGTGTACCTCTGAAGTTTGTACTGCTGCGGAGAGAGATCGATATGAGAAATCTGTAAGTATTTTTTTGTGGATGTTAAGATGGTTTAATTGGGGAGTTTATGTTTTACATTGTAAATTATGGTCACTCCGTCACTGAGTATGTTTATATAAACTTCTGATTGTTTTGGTTGATACTTGATACTGAGAAGGACCATTTCATGATTTGAGGAATAGTAGTTTAAATTTAGAACAATCTTGTGAATATTAGATGGAAATATAACTTCAGAAGCTATAGGTAATAAAGGTTTTTTGAAGCGTGATTTACATTATTTACAAGTCTGGGTTGTAGTTTAAAGGATTTATTTGACTGTCAGATGCTTATCGTTGCTTCAAGGAGCTCTTACGAGTCTGAATGTTACAAAAGTAAAAACTGGACGAGCCAAAATCAATTGTTGAGGATAACTGGAACCCTCTATATGAATTCTCCCATCATTATTTTCAGTTTAACTTTGTCCCTGTGCTGTATTACTTTCTAGTCTATTTTTATTATTCTCTTCAATCTTCATCTCTCTCTGACCCTCTTTGATTATTCTATTTAAAATTTCTGGTCCCTTTGGATTATGGTTTACTGCCATAATTGTATCAACTGAAATTAGTACCGCCTAAGAGCCAAAGTTCCAGTATGTTCTTTTCAACATTCTTACATCACTGCTATTTTCAACTTTGCCTGAACACAATTACCTTATCAGTTCCGTTTGAAGTTTAAGCTTTCGGTGGTTGATACCAAAAAGCTACACTTGTATTTACTTTGTGTCCTTCATTGTGATTTAATCTGTTTATTCAATTATACCTTGTTAACTGTATACAATTTAGTTTTAGGTTTACTTAACATTGACATCATTTGCATTCTTGATCAGTCTTGATTTCTATTTCACTAATTTCAATCTCATCATAGCATACATTGCATGTGGTAGGGTAGGGGTCTTACTCATGGGTAGGTTCTGAAAGCGAGGCTTTCAATGTAAGCATATCATTTATGAAAGCTTGAAAACAGTTTGTAGCTTTTCCTCAGATTTTCACACAATTTTTTCATAATTTATGTGTTTAATCATGCAACCATTTTGCATTGATGGTGAACATAATCACTTATCATTTGTTAAACCTTCGTTTACTCTTTAGAAGTATGTCCTTGATTGAACGAACCTTTTGGCTCCTTTCTTTTTTGCGAGATGAGAAAGGAGGAGGGAGAAGCAAATGAAGGGGTTGCAAATATAAAATTGATTGTGGTCTGACTTGAAAATTATTAAAATGATTTTCTTATTAAGCAAATGAATTGTAAATGCTCATTTTTGTTTACGCAGAAATGATGATTTTAGGGGTTAGAAACTGAACATAAAAGCTGATCTTTTCCCTGCATTTGGCTAGTAATTTTTTATTTCAGGCTGAGTTGATCTTGTCTGGCCATCTTTATTAACAATTACAAGCATAACAGGATGCTGTAATAGCATGAACGTTAAAAATAAATGGGAACAATTGTGTTTAAATCAGCTTATCAAATTGAAAGGATAAGTAAATATATGTCAACATATTAAAACACACACTCAATGACACTTCGGTGCATCATTTATATCATGTTTAAGATAAAATTTTACTGTGTATGAAAGTAAACTGACTTATAGCTTTTTTTTCCAACCTTATGGTACAACCATCAATTGCAACAAACTCTAAACGATATTAGAGTAATCATGATAGATTTTATTATTAAGAAAATCATCAAGGGATTAAAGTTTGCTAATCTTGAGTGGAACAACATTTTTATTAAAAAAAAGCTAATTGATAAGGTTGTACTTTCTCAAAATGAAATTAATATTTTTGTGATTTGAAACATTAATATATTTGAAAGGCATTTTAAGCAATGTGTTAAAAACTGCACCAAACCAGCTGATTGAAGTGGTCAGACCATAAATTGGCTGTGTACTTGGTTTGAATATCAATATTATCTTGTTTGACAAAAAAATTAATGGAACCATGGCTTGAAGGTCAGGTTCAATTTTTAAAACATTAATTTCAAGGATCCTACCCATAGTTATTAATCTTATACTGATTTGGTCAAAGCATTAGATCAATCAGCCATTGGTTTATGTGATGATTAGTGATTCATCAGTCAATCCACATACATATAATAAAATGAAGATTGATTGGCAAAACCTGAAAATTGATTTATCTTTATATGACAAAATTAGGTTTAATTTATCAACCAAATTCAAGGCATCTCAGAAGTATAGTAGTGGGAAATGTTAGTCTTTTACTGCACAATATGGCACCTCATTGACTGGAGAATAAGCAAAGAATAATGCCATGCAAGTTTTTTGGTTTGGGTAGTGGTTCGGAATGCAAAAGAGAATATGAGGTATAGCAATATATATACCATGACATTTACAAAGTAAATCAAATGAATATAGATTGTGTGTCACTCTGTGAGCATTAACTTTTGTCCCCGGAATGCTATTGATTATTGACATAGTAGCACAATCGGAAACTCTACTGCTATACCATCTTAAAGTTTCACAATCAGCACTCTTGTAAGGTTGCGAGATTATAAACTGTGATGCGAGAAGATGAAGTTTTGTTTGATACCCATGCATGTTTTAGCTTTTAAGGGGAAAAGACAGAGAATAATTTTTCTTTATTGGGCCAAAGTATGTTTTCTATATTGTTTGAACTCCAGTACTCTTGGATGAGATGTTTCTGCTCATGATTTCAAAGCCTCACATTTTGTAGTGCAGTGAGACATATATAACATGATAGAGCATTGAGTTAACCTGTGAGAGGAACCAAGTGTTTTGCTTAAAACTTTGACTCGACTGGTTCATTAAATCTTATCCAACTCTGGATTGATCAGCTGAGCTTCAACAAATGCGTGCCAGTCTGTTTATATTTATGGTCTATTAGATAAGATGTTTTTCTCATCGAAAAATATTATCATCGATAGTTGGAACCAAAAAAAAAACATTGACCAGATTCCTAAATGAAATGTGGCATAAGAGTGGAGATATTAATGGGTAAATGTTGTTTCTTGCAGTCCTAATAGAAGCCATAGAGGGTGTGAGGTCTGTCTTCCTATTTTCCCTATCATTGCCATGTCATGGATGTTAGGCACTTCTCGTATAGCTGATGATAATTTGGAATATTTGGAAATGCTTTTTTATTATGCTTCCAGCCTCTTCTTTCCCAAATGATTCTTGACCTTTGGAATTTATGTAGCATACACCAGACTTTTGGTTTGAACTTTGAACTTTATGGTTGGGGTTCTTTTGGTTAAGTTGGACCAACAGCTTCAGGCTACATGACTTATGCCTGAGCTTCCTTTAGGCTTACTTTATTTGAAAATATG
The DNA here is from genome assembly GCA_026544285.1 of Pachyrhizus erosus. Lineage (NCBI taxonomy): Eukaryota > Viridiplantae > Streptophyta > Magnoliopsida > Fabales > Fabaceae > Pachyrhizus > Pachyrhizus erosus. The sequence goes on along the minus strand of JAMLFT010003779.1, from coordinate 3,591 downwards.
AATTTCCATTTTTCTCTGCTTGCTAAATAAAATACTTCACATTGTTGACTACGTGTCTGATTGACCATTTATTGGTGTTGCACAGATATACAAAGCTCAAAGGAATGTAATACTGTGTGTTACAGCATGTCTTCTCTACTGGTAAAGTAACAATTTTACATTAGAATTTATTTGTCCTTTGGGAATTGAATGGACTTAGTGATATGCCTTTAATCCTGTTTGGATAAAGTTCTCTATAAGTACTTATTGGGAAAGAAACTAAGAAGATAAATAAATTAAACTTCTAACATAAATTAAAATCAAATTGGCACTTCAATTTTTATATAAGTTCCTATATCTAAACTTTTTTAAAAGTTGAGGTGAGCTGATTTTAACTTACAAAAAAAGTTCGATTTATTTTGTTTTTTTATTTTTCTGTAAGTGCTTATGGAGGCCTTGCATTGTAACTCCACCTCAATGAATGCATGTGGATGTGGTGACAGGTCTATCAGCCGCATTTGCAAGTATCAGAAGGAAATCCAGAGTCTGGAGGAAGTGGAGAAGAGATACAAGTCCCAGTAGATTTTTTTAGTCATGGTTAGAGGAAGAGATCCTTGAGGCTACTTTAGTTGAGTCTAGTATGGACATACCAACATGGTGTACCAAATTATACAGTGTGATATACTAATGTGATTCAGCTCTATATTTTCAAATTTCAATATTTCTTTATTATGATGTTTGGACGTGCTTTTGACTTCTATGTTGTTTAATGGCTATATCAGTGAAATACTTTTTCTTTTAACTTTTAGTGTACTTGGTTTCATGGTGGAAACAACGAAAATTTATTTAGCCACTAGTCAAACCTGATTTTAGTACAAATGAAGATGTTTAGTTTTTGTTAGGTAAAATTGATTGTCTCCAAGTTTGGGTTCGATTATAAGTGATAAAAATAACATTTGCATTGGGTTAAAAAAATTTACACTGTTTTATGACAAAAAATTTCAAGGTTAAAACATTTAAATATAAATAATTGCACTTGAAAATCAATTTTATAAAAAATTTGCATTCACTTCTTCAAAAACACTTATTCATTTGTTATACAAATAAAAATGAAAAAATATACTGGAAAAAGCAGCCATGGTTTGTAGATGGTATAGTTTAGGAGCTCCACCTCTCCCAGTTTTTTTTATTTATTCTGTTTGTTACTTAAAGCTTATTTTTCACCAAAATTGGGTTTCTCTTAAAATTTTAAATTGATATTAAATTGACTTATGGTCAATTTGTTTAAAATTAAAAAAACAATTTTTTAAAAAAATGTTTTTTAAATAAATAAGATTTACTTTTTTAAAAAATAATTTAGACAACTATATAAAAAAAAATTGTTTATTTTATAAAAAAATATTTTTTAAAATAAATTTAAACAAACAAACTCTTAATGTGGGTTGGAATTGTGGTTTCATAAGCGCTATTCATCTGTCTACAGTTTTCAATGCACGAAACTGAGAAACTACAATATTGATGGATTGAAAAAAATATTAGTTAAGTTCAAGTACGTTTTTTCAAACGCAGCATTAATAGTGATAATTTTAAACATTACAGTAAAAGCTATAGGTAGAATTGCGTTAAAAATTATGTTAGCCAATGTATTTATAATTTAAAACAATTAACTGTGATTAACAACATATAAAAGTTGTTACTATTTAGATATGATTAATTGGTCTTTTTGCACAATTCATTATAAATTATAAATATGCTAACTAGAATGCTTAAAAAATTTATTCTCTGAATTTTAGTATCAAATTGTAGTCATAGAAAATACTGTAAGTGACAGCCAATTAACTCATCAAATGAAAGGTAGGACGCGTGGTTGAAAGTTTAGACTGGAAATTCTGGTAAATGAAGTTGTAGACTTATATTTAATGAGTGACAGAACAAACTAAACAACAAATTGATCCACTAAATCCTCTTGTCAAACGTGTCGGTGGAATGTTTACAATTGTGGACTTTATGTTATTAGACTCAAACCTTATGAGTTGTAACGGTTACTTTATTCATAGAGAAACATTATTTTCTAAGTCATATACGCGTGAGTTCTTTAACAAAGACACAAGTTTCATGAATATTTTATATAATTGGCTCAATTGTCTAAGTTCAACATATTAAGTTAATCTGTTGATGTAATTTTATGCTGAGAGTTTTAGAGTATTTCTTTGAATGAGATTTTACTGGCTATTCTACAGTGTGGAAACAAACAAACAAACAAGCAATTGTTTCCATTTGCACAATGTTTGTTTTTCTCCACCAAAACTTGCTTTTGTGTATGTCCTCTCTTTTATTTCATCACATGGATCACATTCTCCATCCTCCAAAGTCGTTTGGGTTTGGTATAAAAAACCGTCATGTGAAATGGTAGAAGTGATTTCAAATTAAGTACTACTATTCACGCTGCTCTCAGCACTTTAACTGAATCAACTCCTCCCTCTGTGTAATTATTTTTTAGGGTAAATTATGATTTTACTTTCTGTACATATCACTAATTTCATTTTATTTTTTTAATATTAAATTTTGTTGGTTTTAACATCTAATTCAGTAATTCTTGTAAATTTTAATTTTTTTACATCAAATATAAATTCCATTGTTTTTAAAATTACTTTAACCACTACTTATAAATGATATAGAATAAATTCCATTGTTTTTATATATAATTTTACAGGCATAAATATAATTTTAATTTTTTTATTTTTTTTTAAATTAATAATTTTGATCTTTTTATTTAAAATAAAAATATTTGATTTCTCTATTTTATAAATGATAACATATATTAAAACAATTTAAATATAAATTTATTATTTAAAGACTAACATAATTAAAATTATATTTTGAGAGATTAATTTAATTTTTTTAATTATGTTATTGATATGAAATATCGCGAACTTTATCAGTAACTAATTATATATTTTGATGTTTAATAGAATTTTCTTTTAATCATACTAAAAAAATAAACATTTCAATTATATAATCAATAATTTGTTTGCGAAAAGCTATTATTTTAAATTCAACATTGAATATTAAAGCCTTTGGCGTTTGAAAACTTTATAAGTTCATAATAATATACCTATAACAAATATTTTTATATGTTTTTCCTACTTTTTCCTCCTAAATAAATTTTTGTTTAAAATTGGGATTATTCTATATTTAAAATCACTTGAATATTTCATATATTAAATGCTTATTTGAAATAAAAAATAATATGAAGAACATTTTAATGAGTATATTAATTTTGTAAAATCTGTTTAATTCAATAATAATTTTACTTTGTTTTTTTTATAATATCTTTTTAATAGAACTATTTCTAATTTTAATAGTTTGTAAATTAGTATACGTTTCCTCGCAAGACAAAGATAATATTCTTTATTATTGATTAAACTAATAATTTGTTTTAAATAATATTTAATTTCAATAATTTGCATCTAATTTAATTAATTTTTATATTTTAAAAGTTTTAAAATATTTTTTATAAACTATAAACAAATATTTATACAACTGATAATTTTTATTTAAAATATAATTGTAAAATAATTAAGTTATTTTATAATTTCACATTTCAGATCG
>JAMLFT010003778.1:0-21156 GCA_026544285.1 Pachyrhizus erosus | reverse complement strand
TATATTCAAATCAAAGTTAATTATTCCATCAATTAAAATTAATTTTAAAAAGTTTGTAAATTAATAATTTTGAATAACTAAAATTTCATATATTAATTTATATTTTCATTATTAATGAACTAGATTTTTAAATACTCTGTAAACATATATTTTTCATAACTTATATGTATTTAGAAATACCTGTAAATATATAATTTTCTTACTAATATATATCATTTTTCATATTTTATATTACCAATTTGTAACAAAATATCAAATAAAATTATAATTAAAATTTATGACAATATTTATATTTTTTTCTTTGAAACTTGTTGTGAATTAAATTTATTACTAACATAAATTATTTTACAAAATATTTTAAAAAAAATTAATTATAATCAAAATAAAAAAAATATTAATGTGTTTAAATATTCACAAATACAAAAAGAATTTAAAATTTTAAATTCACATGTAAATATTTTAAACTCATTAATATACCATAGTCACAATAAAATTTAAAAATTAATTATAATAATATTATTAAAATAAATTAAATCAAGCTTAGTATAATTTATTTAACTTAATTTATAATAGTTATACTTACAAATTAATTTAAAAATTATACTTATTGATATATAAAAAAATATCAAATAAAATGTTACTTTAAAATTTATAATAATATTTATATTTTTTTAATCTTGAAACTTATATTAAATTAATGTCATATAAAATTTGTTATTAACATAAATTATTTTTAAAATTTATTACAATCTCAATAAAAAAATATTAATATGTTTAAATATTCATAAATACTAAAAGATTTTGAAATTTTAAATTTAAGTTACTATTTAACAAAACAGCATGTATATTTCTTATTTTAAAAGTTACTTTTGAATCAAATTTTAAAACCATGAATAAATTTACAAATTTATTATTATATTAAAGTAGATTAGAGTATATTAAATTAGATTGGAGTTGTTTTAGAATAAATCAGATTATATTATATTATATTATATTAGATTCAAACAGATCAGTTGTCCTGAATGAGAGTTTCGCAGTTATAGAATAGCGGATAATTATTCATTAGGAAAAATTACCGGGAAGAGATTATTCTTTAAATAAATTTACTTTATTTAATTTAAATTTAAAATAATTTTCAAATATCTAAATGTAAGATTAAAAAACTTTGTTAACAATTATTCCTTCCAATTCTTTTTATAAAAGCAAAATTAGATTATAAGAACCAATCTAAATTGTATCTTACATTAATTTCATTACAAAGATATTCTTAATTATAAGTTATTTTTAAAAAATCAATAAATAATAAATAAAATATATTAATGTTTTCAGTTTTTTGGAAGTTTAATTTTATCTTATACAAAGAACATTTTAAAAATCTTACTTTACCTTTTTACATGCACATCTAATAAAAATCAAAACAATAAATACATAATAAGGAGAGAGATTAAAAGAATAAACATCAATAAAATATTTGAAAAAAATGTGCTTAAATTATATATTGAGAATAATTTTGAAAACGATATAAATTTGGAATAAATTTCATTATTTAATCAAATTAACTATTTTTTAAAAATTCTGGTGAGTTAATTAATTGAATGTTATAGAAAAGATAGAAGGAAATAGTAAATTTGTAATGAATTTTACGGGATGAGATCTCCATTTGGTGAACTCGTGATATCGGACATTGACTGGTCCACTTAAGACAATAAACAAAGTTTAAGTCAACAATGTCTTCCACATTAAAGAAGGGGTACATAATAGAAAAAGGAGACAAAAAAAAGTATTATCATTTTCTTTATTTAGTATTATATAATAAAAATAAGATGTAATTTCATATTTGCCTCAGTTTTTTAACGAAAAATAAAAATTAAATGTAAAAATACTAAATTAATTTATTACCTTCACTTAAATAAAAAAAATTAAAAGATTCATAAAATAGGTAAAATTATAAGAAATAGAATATTCATAAAACCAATTTTCTTTCTTTTCTTTTTCTGCCATATTAAAGAATGCAAAATATGTGGGCCTCGCAAAAAAGTTATTCATTCATATAAGTCACTTTCTTTTCATTTACCAAATAATCAACAGTTCTCATCCTTCCTCATTTTTCTTTCCTGACTTTTCGAAATTATTGAACATTGCATTTGTTTTTTCTTTTTGATTTTTCTCTTAAATATCTCAACATCGTTAATAACCAAAATGCTTAAAAATTCTAAATAAAACTTTTGATAAATTACAGGTTTAAACTTCCATATATATTTAATTAAGAAATATAATTTTTTTATTTAAGTTCGAAAACTTTCTTCATTTTAAACTAATATGCCATTCTCTTTCTCAGAAAGTTTGCTATTTAAAAGTTAAAAAAATTAGACAACACACAAAATTATTCATGCTTCTTATATCAATATCTTATTTTGATTTACAAATTTATTCACTTTAAATAAGTTAAATCCTACTAAAATTATTACATATATGAGAAACAAACATACTACACTTGTAGTTTTTCTATTATAACCAACACTTAACTATAATTACATAAGAAAATTATTTATTTAAACTTTTAGTTCTTTAACTTATGATAAATATGTAATTATAGTTATCTAATCCTTTATTTTTTAAAATTTTTACAATAAGTCATTCTATATGTTTATTTTTATAAAATTCATAAATAATTTTCATTTGTTTTAAAAATCTGTATGAATTATGAACCAGTTTAAATAAAATTTTCAACCAAGTACTCAATCCAGAAGGAAAACAAAAAGACGTAAAATAAATTTAATTTATATATCTTAATTTTTTTAGATTTTTTTTTTCATATAACTTCTTCAATAATTGAAGTGCAAAACTTGATCTTAACTTATAAAAAGAACTTGATTCATTCTGTCTCTTTATTTTTTTTCTTACAAACTAAACTCATATTAATTAAACCACTCTAAACCTACTATGCTTAACACTCACTGATAAAAATATCATATGTCACGATAAAACTAAAATTTTCACTCCTTTTACGACCTTGACATCATTCTTATAATTTTTTTTCTTCAGATTTTCAGCCATTAACCCTTTCAAATAAATTCTTATTCATCGTAAACTCTCAAGTTAATTGAGTAGAAAACATTTATTTGAAGATTCCATGTAGAGGGAAACGAATAAAAATACTTAATTATATTTTTTTAATGAATAACTAAAATTACATATTAATCATAATAAAATTACAAATATAATTATGTCTAAAAATTAATGAATGCGATTATTTTTTACATACAATTAACTTTAGTAGAATACGAATCTTGGTATAAGGTAAAAGAAAAAGTTTGAACAAGACGAGAAGTGTTTGCATTATATCATTTATTATTGAATAAAATTCATCTAAAATTATACTAAATGATAAAAAGAACTTGTGAAATAAGAGTGAAACTTGTAATAAAATTTATATAATAAAAATATATAAACAATATATAAAAAATCTAATGAGATAAAATATTGAGAAAATCTTTACTTGTGACTCATGAAAGAATCTTATACTTAAAGAATTTTTTGTTCAAGGGTAATATTTTGTTAGATATAGTGAAAAAGAAAAATAAATAAAAATTGTGTGATTGGTTGAGTGAAACTTTTAAAAAAATATGTGAGGTTCTAATTGTAAAAGTTCTCTTTTCATCATGGGATAAAGGAGAAAAAAGATAAGATAACTTGATTACTTTATTAAGTTACTCTTTGTTATTCCTACGAATTAATTGTTATTATTATTTTGTGTGTGTGTTAATATTAAGTTTTATGTATAAAAAAATCATTATTTTCTCTTGTTTTAAATTTTATTGACTCGTCTTTTTCAGTTTTTTAGCTGTTGTCTTCAATAGAAAGCAATTTTTTTTATTTGAGACATATATAACTGATTCTGCTTATAACATACAATAGACATAATTGATGATGTCTTTTTTAAAAAAAAAATATTAATTTCTATTTGTATCATATAATTGATTATGACTCAGTACATAATTGATTATATGACTCAAAATTATGTTTCAAGATAAAACAAATAAATAAAACTGTGCAACATCATCATATATAAAGACAAATAAATATTTTTAGTAACAATTTTTTATCTAATAAATAATTTTAATTTAAATATTTATTTTATTTTATTTTATTTCAATTCAATCAAACAATTTTTATTTTTATTTTTATTTTATTTTATTTTATTATATTTATTCTCTTTCACTCTTCAAAATAAAACAAGGGTAAACCTCTTATACATGTATGTTACTCTTAAAGTCATGTTAGTTCACGTTAACATACTGTACTATTGCGAGGCTTTCATTATATTGATATTATTCAAAATGACAATCTCTATTTAGCATAGGAGTTCTTAACTCGCATTCCTTATTACAAACAATTTCTCTAAATAAGATTATTAATTTGTACGTTAGATATATGTAGTTGTAAGTAGTTGGGAGAAGTTAATTAATGCATTACCAACATATGTAACAAAATAGATAGACATTTGGTTGGGGTTATTAACTACATGATTATTGGAAAGAAAGAAAGAGATATTCAGAGTTGATAGTTGATGATGGAAGAGACAATAAAGCAAAGACCATGAGAAGTTTGGAGAGAGTAACATGTTACTGCTCTCTATATAATGGGAGTCACGTCGGTACTACGAAGTTTGCACATGAGAGGAGCGTACGGAGATATGCGAATGACCAAAACTACAGGTCGGTGCACAGTGTGGGATGCAAGTAATTGGAAGCGTGCGACCCACCTCCACGACACTATCACCCATCACCTTTATCTTTAGGGAAAAGACTACCTATTGCTTTTAGCTTTTAAGTTTTCTTGTTAATTATTATTAATTATCTTTGACTTTTTTTTTTTATAAATTAGTATTATCAATTTAAAGTTTTATTTAGTTCTTAATTTATGTTTGTTTGAGTCTGAGAGAAATAAAAAATTAGATCAAATCTAAATATTGAATTTTTATTATTTATTTAAAAATAGTTAGGAAGAAAATATTTCTACTTATGAAAAAAATTTCTAAACAATTTTTTTTTTTGTTTCTGAGTTAGGAAGAAATTTTTGTTGTATATATATATATTTTTTTTTTCAAATTTAATGCTTTTAAATATTAAAAAAATTATATTAAGAAAAATAAATAAAAAGTTGATTTTTAATTGTGATAAACATTTTATGCACAATTTATTTATCTATTTTTATTTACTCTTCCACTCATTTAAATAAGTGAAAATATTTTTTTTCTAAATTTTTTTATTTTTTATCCATATAAAATTATCTTTTTTCTTCTATTCCTATTTTACTTCTATCATTATTATTATAATTTTCCTGTCGATTCACTTTTAAACCAATTAAACAAAATATTGGCTATTGTTAATTTATCGGTAAACTTATAGTGCACCATAATTTAAATTTCATTTGTATATATCTATTTTACTAAATTATATACTAAAATACTTGTCAGTATTTACTTTTTTATGAATAAATAAATACATAATAAAATATGGGAGTAGTTAAATAATATATATTGGACTAATGTTTATTCTAAAAAATTATACTATTTAATTTAATTTTAAAATGTGAAATATAATTATAACATTTCTAACTATAATATTTTATTCTTTAACTATTAATGAGAATATGATTATTATTATCATATTTTATAATATCTACCTATTATAATTAATATCAATAATTGTATATTAATTAATAATAATTAAAATCAATAATAAAATCAATAAATCATTGGTCTAAATAGAATTGGACTTGAATCCCATGAATAAGGTATTGAATTTAAATTTTGTGTATGAAAAAATTATAACTAAGAGTAAAAATTCTACTACAGATGATGGACTAAGTTTTATGACTAAAAATAATTTTTGATAAAATTGGTAAATAATTGACATCAATAAAATTATTGATTTTCTTAATAAGATTAGATTTCAAAAGTCATAATTATTAAAATAAAAATAAATAAGTGTGTATATATATTGAACCTTATTATTAAAAAAAAAAATATATGTAATTTTTTTTCTCTAAAGTTAACCAACAAAAACTTAAAAGGTTAATCCAACTATTCAACAATAACATAAATTTATTATTGTTTTAGTTGAATCCTTTAATCAAATACGTGAGCAGTAAATATATACTATTGGAGGGAGTATGTAACATATAAGTTAGGACACATTATGTTTGATCCCAAGCGAGATGAACAAAAGACCAAATCAATTTTATAAACCATAATCAATCCATATATTTGAATAAATTTGATAATTTATAGGTTAAATTGAGAGCAGGTCTATTTAGGACATGATTAGCTTAACTTATAATACAAGTAAAATAATTCTTCACTTACCATTAACGTAATGAGCATTTCAAAAATAATTTTATATCTCATTACTATACAAAATATCACACAATAAGTTAAACGAATATAGTTATTTATAACTCCCACTAAAAAATGATGAGCTGGCATCAATCAATAAAATATAAAACAAAATTTAATGGGTTAGAGTTTATGTAAAGTGTAAAAAAAATGTATAATAAATATATAATAGCAGTCAATAAAGCTAAAGACAAGTAAATGATGGACTTAGTATATTATGTTTGACCCTATTATTGCTATAATTTGTGATCGAACCAATTTTTGAAACCCTAACTCATTTATAAACTCGAACAAATTTGATGGTATCTATAAGTTAAATCAGAATGAGTTAGGTTAGACCATCAGGGTGTATTGGATCTTACACGCCCCAATTACAGGATATACAGACACAAAAGTGTATAGATGGAGATTTCTTTTTACTCTTGTTATTGTATGCAATAATCACATAAATACATAAATTTAAATACTTAAGATAATAAAACTATACAAGATTTTCAAGACAAGATCAATTAATTAATTAATGTTATCTAAAAAGGAATATTTATTTGTATCTATAGAGGTTGAAGTGGATGACCACTCAATCTAAGTAGATATCCATCTATTAGTCAGAGACCAACATAATGGTTGTTAAATCATTAGATAATTACAAGAGAACAATCTATTGTTTTTTCATTAAATAATAATTATTTATTAAAAATGTGATCAAACACATATAACTTTTTCACTAAGAAGAGTTACTTTACAATCAATGTGTGTTTTAATTGAATAAAATTAATGTTATTAAATTTTCTTCTATATCGATTTTATTGTTAACCCTTCTTTTAAAAATTGAAGAATTTTTAAAAGTCTCATATTCATCCTTGAATAGTCTATCTATGAATTATTTAATGTTTTACAAAAAAATAGTTAAAATATACAAAATAAAGGATTTTAATAAATAATTATATATCCATGAAAAAAACAAGATTAATTAACTGATGTTAAATACGTAGATATGTTCTAAATAGAAGGATCAACTAGTCAAATAGTATGAGTAAATAAAAAATTATAAATTCATGATACAAAATTTAAAACTAAAATTCAGAGTGATTTATGATGATGTACTATTTTCCACTACTTTTATTTTTCATGGATACAAGAAACGAGAAGAAAACTCAAAGCAGCAACAGAGAAAATATTGATTGCGTTTGAATTTTAGTTGGAAACTTCCAAATAGTTATAATTTATACAAAAGTTGCAGGAGACAAATATTCACCAAAATTGTGATTTGGGACCGGAAAACAAACGCAGACTATGTTTGCAGTAATTGTAAAAAAAAAACATATTATTTCAATATTCGATGATATTTATAATTGGTTATTGTTATAATTAACTATACGAATATAAATTTCATATATAAATATGTTAGGCAAAAAATGATTTTAAGATAATTTGTTTTATTTAAATTGTATAAAAATAATTTGATTTATAGTAAAATTAAAAAAAATATATGTAATAATTGTTTTGTATTTAAAATAATTAATTGTTGAGGATAAAACTAAAATGTGAAAATAATTTAATAACAAAATCATAAATTATAAGATTTTGTTAATCTTAAAAAAAAAAAATTGACAAAAAAAGTTAAAAAATTATAAATTAAAATTCTAACAATTGGCAAACTTTTACAAAAGTGGTAAAAAAAAGTTGTTCCTGCAGAAAATCAAAGTGTTGCCAAATATATTCTGACAGTACAAGTTGACAACACTGAGCAAGTAGCTGAAAGATCAAAGAGGGGATTGGTTTAGATTGTGTTTCAGAGTTACAAATTTAGTGGTCCCCCGAATTGGTACGTCAGAGATATACGAATCCATTTGTTTTGTGGGTTTGTCATGGTGTACACTCTGTTGGAGTCCCCATTTGAGGATAGTTATTGGTTTACTTTTGAGTTATCTCAAAAGGGATAAGATCTAGTTCAGCATTGACACTGGCTTGACCTGTGAGTACCCTTTTAGCAGAAAGAAGAGGAAAAGGTTTGTTTAGTCGTACTAACTGCAGAATTGAATTGCTTGCATGGTTGATGAATCAAATCTTGTTAAGATCACTTCCTTGAATTTGACACTCACCTTATTCAGTTATTCCTCACACACCTGCAACGCCGATATATGCTAATCGCCAGTAAATATCCTCTCCAATCATTCTAAATTTTTCAACACATGAGAGTATCATTCATAAAGTTTATCAAATATTTACGGCAGAATTTTTTCAATCTTTCTCTCTCTTAATAGAAAAATTTAGTATTCATGACAAGTTGGACTTTTCAATATTTAGATTAATCACGCCCAAATTTTGAAATATAACTTAGCTATTTTCTTTTTGAAAAAACAAAAAGAATGAGAAAAATAAGATGAGAAGTAAAATAAAAATGAAATAAAAAATATGTTGTTTGGATAAGAAAAAGTGAATTTTGTTTCTCGATGTCTAAATTAATAAAAAAAGTGAATAATAAATAAATTATAAAATGTTTAATTAACCAAAAAATGAAAAAAAAAAACTGTAATATTTTCTTAATAAAATTTATTTATAATTTTATGTTATTTCTAAGAATATTAAACAGTAAAAATAACTAAAAAAATAAAAAGAATCACACGTCTTTTTCCTAGATATCCTCTCTTTGAAAAAAAATTCAATACGAGTCTCTCCTTTTCCTTCTATCAAACAAGGAAAAAACTCTCTCTTTATCTATTCTTATCTATCCTTTGTTCTTTTTTTTCCAATCAAACAAATCATTGATATTTTTTTAAGATTATTTATTTTGTTAAAATTTCATTAAAAACAATAAAAACAAAATTATGTTTTATTAAATAAGGTAAATTAGATATGCATTCGATAAACACAATTTACATATATAAGTTGTAACCACCAAAATCCTCCATGTTAAAGTATAAAGCAGGTAAAGGAAAAAGAGTCCACAACTAAACAAAGAAAAAGGAAGAAAAAAAAAGTTCAATGTTTCAAAGTGCTCCGATTTTTCTCTTCAAAGTGCTCCGATTTTCCTAAAAACATTTGATTGGATTATAGAGTTAGATCATTAGACCAAAATTAAGAAACACAAAATTTCTCGGAAAGAAAGGTCCAATATAACTTAAGTGGTAAGAAAAGTGCATTATCATTGAGATATCTGTTGGTTTGGAGAAATGTTAATAATATATATTATCCAGTTCAGTTTTTTAAAATTCATTTTTTATTATATTGAATTCAAAATTATGCGAATCTCGCTTAATTTGTATACAATTTCATAAACTTTAATAAAATTCAATTAAATTGTAAAAAAAATTCAATTAATAAAAAATTGTTTTTTATTTAAATCATTAACTATTATCTTAATAAAAAAATTGATAATTTGAGACCGAGTGATTGCAATTGAAACGGTAAAAGGTAATATCATATATGCGTTGTAAAGCAAGCATTTTCCACTTCCTATGGTTGAAATCTAAAGCAAATTAGGGATGAATGTAATTTAACTAACTTAACTGACTTAAGAGACCATTTTGTTGAATGTTTAAACTCTTATATTTGAAAAAATCCTATGACGTAAACCATTATTTTGTTCCCGACATTTCATGTTTCAATTTGGTACTTGGTTTTCATTTATGTCACTTTCCACCTGTATTTGTTTTTACAATATGTAATGAAACCAGTTTCTCCTTTCTATACGTATTTATTTACTAACTTAGCTTTTTTTTTATTAGCGAATATTCTCATTACCAGAAGATTGATCGTGCATCTCATGCCATATCACTTGAAAAGGAATCACATGTTACACTTAAAAGACGTTGATCGATAATGAATTGAATAACATACAATAATTTTCTATTGATTTTTTTTTTTTTTTACAAATGGTGTTCTTTTATAAATCTAATTATTCGATTGAAAGTTTTTATAAAATGTATTAAATATATAACTTCATATTATTTAAAAATAATTATTATTTTATCAAATTTCTTTTTTATTAATGTATAATAGTTATCAATTAGATTGGATTTTTAAATATTCAAAGTATATATTTAATGTAATATTTCAAATACAGGTGAATATTTATTAATATATTTTATATCTGTAAGCATTCGACTTACTTAAAATTTGATATGCATGGCGTTTTTTTTTTTACTTGAGAACACGTAAATCTTTTATAGAAAAGAAGAGTTAGGTAAGTTTATTTTAGACAAAAAATTTAAATATTTAACGCAGTTATATATTTAAAATAATATAATTTAACAATAGATAAATTTATAATTTTTAAATGTTAATGTAAATTTGTCCAAACTTACATGAGTTATCTACAAAATATTAATCATCATACGATGAATATAATGTTAATTAGTTTTTTTTTTTCAAAATAACAACTTTTAGATTATGTAAATGTAAAGATTTTATATTGTTAGTCATTTAGAAGTCATTATGATTATAATTTTTTAAATAATTATTATAAAATTTAACAATGTTATGATATATGATAGTTTATAAGAATAATAAAAGGACAAACAGAGGCAAGCACAAGTAATTCTTTATTACTTCAATTATTAGATGGAATCTGCCTCGTGTAGCATTATATTGGCATAAGTATTCACAAATTTTATAAATATTTGTTGTATCAAGAAATGTTCATGAATATATATTAAAATGTAAAAAAAACTAATAAAAAGGTAAAAAAAATAAAAAATCAAAACTAAAATTTTGAAATATATATTCATTTTAAACATATTCTAACGCAATTTTTGAAACATGTAAATAAATTAATTTTTTTGAAAAATATAAATTACTATCGAAACAAAGCTAAATACGTAAATTGAAAATATGTAAATATGTATAATTAAAATTTATTTAATTTCATATAGAAAAGTACTAATGGTACGAATAATTTTGGACGAAAGAGTGAACAAATAGGCTTATGTGATTTCGATATTATCTTTTTCTTTATTTATTTTATCAAAGAACCAATCAAATATCTATCCGCGAGATTTCGTCTAACTCGTACGTATATCTTATATCTTTCATACTAAAAGCGTTGCTCGTGAATATTTACGAGTATGATTTTTTTTATCGTCCCTAATAGTCTATGATTAGACAGTAATATAAAGAAAATATTTACATGCCTATTTATGTTAAATTCATTCATGATATTAGACAATATTGAAAAGAAAATGCAATGCCTACTTTTTGCAACTGAAAAGTTAGGAAACATGTTACTTTTAAATAAATAACTGTGTCGTACCTATCATATCATGACTTTATCTCGTGTCTACCGGGTGTTTTCTAGGTTGAAAGTTTTCAAATCCAATGATTTTTGACGAAGAAGGGAATTAAAATATTTTCCCCCTAAATTAATCAGGTGTTCTTTTTTTTTTTTTTTTTTTTGCAGCAATTAATCAGGTGTTCTTAAAATGAATTGAAGGTGATCTTAACAAAGGGTATTGATTTTGCATATCTAAAGATGTAGTTATGTTGAAACTTAATTTCTTCTACTGCCTGTAAGTCTTCGTTTTCTTTTTTTTTTTCCCCGTTTTCTTGAACACATTAAACGTCAATTCTTATCTTAAGGATCGTTATTGTTGACTCAACGCTAATTTAAACATAACATTACGCGACTCTGCGTGATAACAACGAGTGCTTGCAAAAAGTTACTTCTTAAGCAACTATTATAATATAATGGTTTCAAACAAGATTGACACTATAACAATTTGAATAAGATTATTGTTCGTAAAAGATATATATGATTTATTAAAAAATAAGTAAAATTAATATATAGCAGTTATGTTAATTTAAATGATAAAATTTTGTGTGTACTTAAATTAAATTAGTACTGGTTGTGTGCCATTTTGTAAAATGTTTTAAACAAAATTGCTAATTGACGAGACTCTCTAGTTATATAATGAAGTGCTTTTATGTCATGAGTGAAACTCCTTTAGTTTTATTATTAGTTAAAAATATAACAAAATATATATTAAAAATATTACTGTATTAGTTAAAAATATATATTACAAAATATAACAAAATATTATTTTAAAAATTCCAATGCAATTGCAACAATAAAAAAATTTATTTCTTGATTTCTCAACCAAAATTTTAAGAAAGTTTGTTAAGATGATATTTAAAGAATATTGAGTATCAATTAATAAGACTCATGCTTATATATATTTATAGAGTAACTAATATTACTTTATTATTATAATAAATAAATATAAATCATTACATTTTATTTAAATATTTAAAAAATAACTATACACCTTCTTTATATTGTCATTGACATAACAAATATTTTTTTAAAAAAATAGGTAAAGAAAAAGGTGTGATGAGAAAAAAAATTATAAATATAAAAGGATATCTATATTATTTATTATTGTTGAATACAATTATTCTCCATCTCACTTCTTTTCTTTCTATCTCGCAATTCCTTTCTTTCTTTTTTGTCTCACTCCTCTTAGTCTCAAACAACCATGTTGGTGGTGTTTCACACAAGTCATCAAAATCTTGCCTTTTCTTTCTCATACCCTCTCTAATTTTTTCCCCTTTCTCTCATTCTCTCACACTCTCGATCTTTGTCATGAATAACCTTGCGCATGTTGGCATCAAACAAATGGACAATGAGTGTCCAAGTATTTTTGGACAATTGGTGACCAATTCATATTGGATATGATATAGGGTGGAGTGGTGGAAAGATGTCTTAAGCATGAGTTATGCAGGAAAAATGAAAGAGAGTTAGAAAAGTGTACTGACAACAACAAAACATAGGAATAGAAATGTTAATTTGAACATGGATAAGTAAGAGACAATTTTTATATAAGGAGATAGAAGAAAAATTATAATTATTTTTGTGGTGTTTTACAATTATAAAAAAATGTTAAGGTTAAACATATTATGAATACATGTTTATGACAATTTATGATTTTCAAAAATTATGTTACTAATTGTCATTATATGAATTTTATTAACAATATTAACATTGTATTATTTTTTTTTTGTAATAGGATATTCATTAATTAAAAATTCACGACTAATTTGTTAGAATATGAGATCCATTTAATAAGTTGATTTTTCTCATCACATGTTTTTTGTACGCAAAAATTAGAGATTAAATTTTTAATTACATATTTAAAAAATAAAATTATTTACTAATTATTTTGATTCTTCATCTTTAACAACACTAACATTGTTAAAGGTAAAAAAATAAAGTCATATATTTTTTAACATTAAAGGACTAAATTTATCAATTTTAAAACATAAAAATTAAGATAAATTTAATTAAGCATGAAAAAATTAAAATACATTTTTTCTTAAAATATTATCAAATAAAATAAAAAAGATACAAATATCCAAATTACAATGGAAGCCAACCAGTATTTATTCTTAATTTTTTACTCTTACTATACATAATGTTTTGTTATTAGATATCATTGTAAAAATTATTTACATATATAATTTTATACATTATTTTTTATTATTAATTAAAATTTATAAAATAAGATTCATAAAATAAATGTTAAACACCAAAAAATAAAAAAATATAATAAAAAATGTTTTAGATCATAGTTGTAGCCGGCCCCAAGGGTAATTTGGGTCTTTACCTATTTTTCCTTTAATCTTTCAGTAAGACTCATTCCACCTATGCAGTGACAGTCACACCCACTCTGCACCAATTTCTATCATTTTCATCATCCTGTTTTTCTACTACGCATGACAAGTTAACCACCCTTGTCTCCTTTCCCATATCCACAGCACCCCCTCATGCTTTTGTCAAATTCTTAGAATCACACCTTCATTCATGGAAACAAAATTAACCTGCTTTCTCCACGGCCATCCAAAACTTGCCTTTTGAATCACTTAAAATTAAAAACTCTCAGTTGCCCAAACAAGCCGTGTCTCTGCGCATGTTGGTGTGCGTGTCCCGGAAACAGAGTAACGATAATAACTACCGACCAGAACCATAGTTTATGGAAAAACACCGGAATTCAATGATGCATCACGTAAAGGAAAATACAAAAAAAAAAAAACGACAAAAAGAGAAATTGGGAAAAGGACAAATGTAAATTTTTTTATTAATAGAGATACAAAAATCTCAAGGTAGGAGTAGCTAGCTAACTAAACTAGCTTTAGGAAGTAGCCACCAGACGTGGCTCACGCCAATTTAAAAATTCCTTGTTCTTGTGGTCACCACCTTCTTTGCACCTTCTCGGCCTCTCGTACTTTTCCATAATAACATCACTCTCCATACACCCACATGCAACACATTCCTCTTCTTCTTCTTCTTCTTCTTCTTCTTCTTCTTTTTCCCCTGTTTCCTCCTCCGTTTCCTTCTCTCCTTCTTTGGTATCTTTTACTTGTTCAATTATTTCGTTTTCGAATTCTTTTTCATTGGCTAATGGTTCGTTTTCTTCTGCGTCATCTTCTTCTTCCGGGTCAAAACTTGGAGTGTGGTTTGTCAAAAAACAGAGGCGAAGTCGGCCATGGCTTCTTTCAGCATGAAAACACGAGGGACTAGGTGGGACCTTGGTAACCTCAATCACTAGCCGTCCATCTTCGCGGTGGGGTCTCACATGAAGAGATTCTGATCCCCTTATCGTTGTCAAAGGGGGCGGAAAATTCTGGGTTTTCGCTTTCTTCGCTGTCAAAAGTTGACGAGATTGCCTTTCTTGAGTTTGCTCCCTTGTCCCCGAATTCCCGTTCACTGAAGAGAGCATGTCAATGCTGTTTTCATCACTGTCACTGCCACTTTCGTTTCCCAGGTTTTCAGTGCAGAGTTCGAGGCTCTTTTGGCTGAGGCTCAGCGAGGAGCGTTTCTGCTGAGGGGGCACGTAGGGGGTTTGATTTTGTAACGGTTCCTTTTTGACGCTGGAGAGTGCTTCGAGGAAACTCCAAGACTTGGAGTTGGAGGGTGCGGACCTGTTGTTTTCTTCGGTGTGGGGTTTGAGGGTTGAATTTGAATCCCACAAACAGGATTTGAAGGCTAAATCGATCAATTGAGGAGGGGTTGGCTTCGAGGAAGGGAGCCTCAGTTTGAGTGCTATTGACTCGGCGTGTTGGGACTCAAGGTGTGACTGCAATCCGTGGCACACAATTGCAGCCATGTGATGGTTTGTTGAGATGTTCAAAGGTGAAAAAAGGAAGTGGAAAAAAGGGGAAACAGAGTGTTCTGTTTTGTGATGGTAAGAAAGAAAGCACAGGTATGTGAGTATGAAGTGTTCTAGATTGCAAGCAAATGATTGGGAGGGAGGTGCAAAGAGGGGGAGAGAATGGAAGAAGTGGTTGGCATTGGCATGGGAAGAAGTGAGGGAGGGTGGGAATGAATTTGTAGTCCCCAAAAGCGTCCTGCCGAGGGTAGGGTATGGGGGGGGCCTTTTGAGCCACTTGAATTATACAATTCTTATTCCACCACAACACAAAAAAAAGAAGTTAATTTTCAAAATAAGAAAAACGAGGAGGGCAGGAAGGAGAAGAAATAAGATTTCACCCTTTTGTTGGTAAAGTGTTTTTCTCTTTTTCTTCTTTTTCTGACGTGATGTGACATGATAGAATAATATTTGGTGGATATCTACTTGTTAATAGACACATGAGAAAGCCAACAAGTGATTTAGTTAATAAGAGTTCAGCTCACAATTTATCAGAACATGGGTTCGATTTTCATTATGATGTTAGTGTGGATTTTATTGATAAATAATCTGCAATTATTTTTCAAACAATTTTATAAACTTTCTTTAAGTCTTGAAGTTTATTGTGGGTTTAGGGTTTTATAAAACCCTAAATTTTTGTTGAAGTTTATTGTGGATTTTCTTTAAGTCTTGAAGTTTATTCATAATTTATCTAAATTTTTTATTAATAAAAAAATACACCTAAAAATAAAAAAAAATAAAAAATATATATAGTAGTGTAATTAAAAGAAGATTAAAATAAATAAGAGACGTTAAATAAGTATTTATACTATTAAGTATCTATGTATCTTTAATAAATTTTTTAATAGAATTTGTCTTGCTCACGGTATTAAATGTGCAAAAATTTGAACTTTTAGGCATGTCCTTATGTGGAAATCAACAATAAATGGAAGAGACAGGAGGGTTTTATTTGGCTGCAAAATAACTAGCTTTTTTACTATTCCTTTCAAAAAGAAAGCCACAAAAGGCCATAACACACATGGATTCTCATATTTATGCTTGATAGTGATATCTTTCCTGGTTATATTCAGAATCTTGTGAAGTTATTTTTGAAGACCATTCATTGAATTTTGTCTAGGGTTTTAATACCATGTAGGACCAACATTAGTTTGATTGCTTATTTATTCAAAGAAAGTAAAAAAGGAGTGAAACATCAGCACACAACCTTTGAAAAAAATGGTAACTGCTTAATTATTTCTCTTCTTTATGCAAAATGATGAACAAAATCTTATGGGGCAATTGAAAAAACTCAATGTTTTACCGATTTATTGTCAGGAATTTACGATTCACTAAAATAGGGTGTTTGCTACATGTTTAAGGACTGTCTGCTACAGTGTTGTGCTCTAGGAAAATTTGGAGCCATAAAAATAGGATCACAAGACCTTATTTTTTTGCCTAAGGTTTGAAATTTTGGAATAAACACAATAGTGAGTTTGATGCGGCAGGATATGTTATGTCTATGATAGTAAAACAAATTCAAATTCCTTCATCATGCCTTGCCCCAACATGCTTAGGATACAAGTTTTAGTGGCATTCACATCATTTTTTTAACAAAAAAAATCTTGTCTATGACCAATTTTAATATAGTGATATTATCTTGAAATGCATGTATTCAGAAGAGATGTAATTTTACTTTTTGATAAATAAAGTCAAACTATAAATGAAGGTGTTCTAATTGTCAAACTTCAAAATATAATAATTAGTTGCTTGTCATATACGAAGTGTATATTCCTAAAATTCAAAACCAGTCCAAGTTTTGTCTTTGAAAAAAGTTTATGCAAAAGTTTTTTTTTTTAGACCAACAAAAGTTTTATTTCCTTGATAGAGCTGAAAATGTAATTTTTGTGTGTGATTGATTTACCGTTTGAAAGTTATATAACATTTATTTATGTGTTATAAAGTTTAGAATGAAAAAATAAGTATGATGAATGATTAAAAAAAAAACGCGAGGTTATAATCAATCCAATATTTTCCAAATACATCCTTTTTAACGGTGATTCAAGAAATAGAGAAGAAAAAAAAATTCTATATTTTTTGTTATATTTAGGATGGTCTGCATATTTTGGTAGATAATACAATAAATGGTTATTTTGAGTTGAGATTGACATACCTATTTAGGAGAGTAAAGTTTTCTCAACACCTATATATTTTGTTTATAATATTTGAACTTCAAACATTATTTATTAACTTTCATTACCTTAATTTTTGGACCAAATCATCACACTTAAATAAGATTTTATTTTATACACACATACATAAAGAATAATAAAAAATAAAAAATTATAGATATAATAATTAATGTAGTAAAAATTTTTAAAAAATAGAAATATTAAAAAAACGTAAACGAAATGTAAAAATTGAAGATTTTACCACACTTTTTTGCTAATAGGAAGTGATTTAATCCATACTCATAACTTGGAGTCTTTACTATCGAATTGCTTTTGCCTTTTTTTTTTTCCTTTCTCTCAATACGAATGTGTTAAATAAAATTAATTGCATGTTCATTCATTATGTTTACCACTTGAAAGTCACCTTAATAAAATTATCTTTTTATAATAACTTTAAACACACTAATTAGATAATTAAAAAAATATTGAATATTAAATAAAAACATCTTTTATTAAAAAATAATTTTTATTTAATATTTATTTATTTTCTAAGTTATCATGTAATACATTTTTTCTTGATGAAGTTATCAAATAATATCTTTAAGAAACTATACAACTAGCAATTGTATATATTCTGAATATCAAATATTGAAACAAAATTTAAGTAGTTCAAAATGTCTAATTATAAAAAGAATAAAACTTTAGAATCAATTGATATAAAAATAGAGATTAAAATATCTATTAAACATAAAAAGAATATTTTAATTAATAGATTTTTTCATAATAACAACAAAAATGATATAGTATAGATTTTCAATATGTCAAAAACAAAATACGGTTCAAAGGGTATTTTAAGATTTTTTTCACTCGATATTTCAAGATCAACCCCTTTTGCAGGGACAGAGTTACCTTCTCCGTGGCCCCCAGAAAATTTTTGAATTCTCTTAATTGTAAATGTAAATTTTTTTATGTATAAAAGACTCAAATATTTAAAATAATAAAAGAGAATAATTTTTTTTATTAAAATTCACTCAATTTTATAATTTAATTTGAAAGATCTAAAAAAAAATATAGGTTCACGTCTTTTGTACAAAAAAAATTACATTATACAAGTATTATTACAATAAATAGCTTTTAAATTTAAATAAAAACTTATGATTCAAATCTTGGTTTATAAGGTAGTGATTTTCTTACATATACATTTATTATAATATGACATATAAATATTTTCTTATTATGTTGATATCCGTCTAATCAAAATTATTATTTTAAATTTAGTAAATTTTCTCTAAAATATAAAATTTGTGTGTAGCTAGATATTTATAAAATTATAAAAATTGATTTATTTTAACTATTCCAACAAATAAAATTACTTTATATGTTATTCCACAAATTAGATGATAATCATAATGTTAAATTTATAAAATAATTATTGTCTAACACATAAAAAATTATAATAAACAAATATTTTTTAATAATTTTTTTTATGTATTTGGTCACTTTAAATAAAACGTCCTACTTCCATGTCTGTTCTTTTCTATAAATTATTGAAATGGATTTTAACTTTTTTCAACATAAGTTTTTTTCTGATCACATCACTTAAGATGGGTCAAATAATGATTAAGAGATTGAATGCTTTATTAACTATATATGTTAAATTTTGTCGGTATATATATATATATATATATATATAGTGGTGAAAATGAGGTGCAGCGTGAACATTTATGGGGAGTTCTCTCATCTTAATTAAACTAAAAAAAATTGTCATTTGTTGATAAAAGAATGTAAAGCGTTAGGATTTCTTTTGTTGGTACAACTTATATAGAACGAAATTAACCCATTAATATAAACATTCAGTATGCTAAAAAAATTTAATACTTGATTATCTATTAGTATAATATATCTTACCAGTAGTATAAAATCATAATATTTATACTAGCCATTAAGATTTTAACCTATACCAATAGAAATTAATACAAAAACAAAAAAATCTGCAAGGCCCATTATCACACACAAAAACTATAAATAAAAGAATTTGCATAGACCCACTTAACTCAGTCTCATATACACACAAGCCAATGTCACTATAAGATGATATATATAAGTGCTTGAAAACATATAAAACCAAACAATATGATATATATATATATATATATACACATACAAAAGAGGATGCTTTTAAAAATTGAGAACCAAGTCAAAGAATCTCTACATTGAATAAATAATAAAACTTATATTGCTTTAAACTATTTAAATTGTGAAAACACATTGGCATTCCAAGCTATACCTATTCTTTAGGATTTTGTGGATAAATAATATTATTATATTCCTGACATTCTTTTTACAACTTCAAATTGTAATTTTGCGTATCTAAATAAATCAGACTAACTCTGTACATTCCATTTATTATTTTAATTTGGCTGAAATCTTAGATTCCTTAGTTGTAAGTTTTAACTAGGCAGGTGTTTGATAGTCGATAGTTGATACCAAATGCCACCTTTTTATGGTAACATGCAAACCCATCAGTTTCATAAAGAAATCCATGTACTGACTCAAAATGGAAAGTATTAAAAAACTTAAAATGCGCATTCTGGGAGGGATGCAAAGGTAAGAGCTGTCAGGGACTCAAGAATTGTAGTTCAATTCTTCAAATTTTGTTCAGATTATCTTTGTGTCCTATTATCATTGTCAGTTTTTGACGCAGATCTTCCCCGTCACACAATCACCCTTCAATACTAGCAACAACCATACAAAGCTGCTTCTTTTTATTATTCGTTTTTTTTTTAAATATTTGAAGCCAAATTAACTCAACGGGTCTCTCTCTCCCTCTTTCTCTACATATCTATTTACTTATCTAATAAATCAAATTCTACTGTAATAAATTACATTCCCTATTTATTCGGCAATTTTATATCAAAATTTATTGTTAGATTGATTTTTTTTTTTATCAAATATACAAAATCTTTTTATTTTTTTAACTTTGGACAATAATTTTAGCCAGCAAACACATATTTTGTTACTTCACTGAATGTATGTATGATTAGAATTGGGACAAAAATAAACACATGGATTTTATATATCGAACTTGCTGATTACTTATGAAAAAAAAAATTACATATAGATAAATATAAATTATTCAGAAAATAAAGTGTAAGAATATTATGACTAAAAGTATATATATAGTTCAATTTACAAAGCTTACTTAATTTCCGTTCCATTAAGTTAAGAAAGGAGAAGGAAAAAACGGAGTCATTAAATGTTTAGTCTTAAATACAATTTTAATTTTTCTATTTTATTCAATTTATTATTTTAACCTCTCATTTTAAAATAAAAATATTTAATATTTAATTTTTAAAAATTAATAATTTTAGTATAATATTTAATTTTATATACATTTTATTTATTTTATTTTGATTCAATTAAATTATAGTCCTAACATATTTATTAAAAATATTTACTTTTTAAT
>JAMLFT010003777.1:0-21181 GCA_026544285.1 Pachyrhizus erosus | reverse complement strand
ATATTGTTTTCTGCCGTTTTGATTATATAATCAGAACTTTTGGCAATTTTTTCCTCTTCAGGGATGTACAGGGCATCTTGAGGGATTTTGGGAATTTCCCAATTGCTATTGCTTGGTTTATATCTTCAAAGCAGACTTCTTCTTCAAAGATATTGTTTCTTGGAGGAATTTTCTCATTGTTTTGAGTGTGCTCAGTGAGCATGTTTGATCTGGAGGAGGAAGAAGAAGAACGAAAAGAAAAGCGACGAGAAAAGGAACGAATAAGACTAGACATATTTTTATGATCTAATATCTTCGCCGTCATCTAGGTACCATAGAGCTAACTATATAATTGTTAATAACACAAGTATTTATAGATCTGGATTTTTAATTTTTATTTTTTTTTAGGGTATTTTATGAAAATATTTGTTATATATATATATATATATATATACACACACACACATATAACAAATATTTTCATAAAATTAAAAATAATTAAAAATATATTAAATTAATTATAATAATATAGAAATCATAAATTAAATATTCATGCTAAGCAAGGATTATTACATTAGTATCATATATATTGGACTTTGGTGAGTTCCAGAGAGGGAAATTGATAGCAACACAGTCCTTAACACTAGCCCCAAGAAGATTATAAGGAGGCCCAGTAATCTGAATGGACTTTGTTTAAGAGATATTTGTTGTTGATGGGAGGACACATAAAGAATATGGATATATCTACTATTAGTAATTGCTTTCTAGTTATTGCATTCTGTTATTAGATTCTTCTTTTTGTTACCGATTTATGCGGATAGCCATTGATTGGGCCATGTACGTGGTATATATATTGCAATAATTGTGAATGAATGGAGAATCAGTGATGAATTTTCAGAATATTTCAAATAGAATTTAGCTTTTCTACACTATTCCATTATAGTAACCTACCAGAAATCATTACTTATGTGAGTATTTGTAAATCAAACATGTAATTAAACCTTTATTGTGTTATTTATAAAAATTGGTTCATCAATAAATTATTTGTTAATACTTTCGTGGTATAACCTTCGAACCAAATAGTATCTCTCTTTCACATAGAGAAAAACTATGTTACAAAAGCTTTTTAATATGAATATCGTACGAAATTACTTGACATTATTATAACCATATGTTTATTCTACTAATATGCTACTATTTTCATCGGAAACAAATATCATTGGTTGCCTCTCTTTCATTAACACTCTCGTGCAATAACTTTCATAACAAACAGTAGCTTTCTTTCACATATCTTGCTAAATTAGAAGTTAATTAAAACAAAATGAAATCATGCATACTAAACAAAAGTAGCATAAAATTTGTATGACTATTTTATGTTCTTTTATTTTTATTTGTATTGAGCCATTAATAGAGATGCTATGTGTTGTGTGTTAAACCAAGGGTACTTATTGAAAAGGCCATTGGACTATAATATTTTCATATAAGATAAGATATTAAACATAGTAGAAAGTTTTCTATAGTTTTATTACAAGTTTTTTAGGCAACGATTTTAAGGCTTTTAATCATTGATTTTTTAACCAGTTCTTGAACTAGTTTATGATTAATTTATAAACTCATCCTTCCCAATGGCGTTTACCAAAGCCACGATAAAAGGTTGCAAATAGCTTCTTTTATCATCATCACATTATAAGGAGCACAGTAACTTCATTTTATCATCTTAACATTGATTCAATATTCCAAAGATCTACTATCCAACATCACACAATCCTATGATTCATTGTCATAACACTACCTTCGAGACAATTGTTTTGTGAAAAATTACTGAGTAATTAGGTCCTTAACATTAGCTAATTAATGCAAGACTCTAATCCTCTGCATTTCAGTAATTCATTATTAAACAAGAAATAATTAAGCTTATTTAAGAGATTTTTTAGAATAAGAAAATAAAAAAAATTAAAATAAATTTATCCGTAAGTTAAAATTAGTTTATGTATAAATTCACCTGTAGAAGCTTCCTCATATAACTTTTCTAAATGACAAGGTTTAATTTATACATATATTGATTTTAGTTTATAAAAAAACACTAATCTAAATAACTAGGTCACACACATTATGCTTTTTTGTTCAAGAAATTGTTTCCACACCTATAACTTATTATCACTACTACTGCTGAAATGAATGTTCAAATATTTTTTATTAAGTGACTTGAAACCAATAAATGCATTTATTTTAAAATAACTAGATTAAAATCCAAAAGAAGTAAAGCAATAATAGGCACAAGGTAAGATCTCCTATAACAACATTAACTAATGAAGCGTTAAAATCATTATCTGAATAGGAGGCATGCAAACCTTCTACTGATGCTATTGTTTGTGGTGGATTAGTGGTTTTACATGTAGATTGGTGTCTATGAATGACAGGTTGATAAAGCATTGGGTGTTTGGGAAGGGTCCACTAAGCTTGGGATCTTGGTTTATGAGGAAACCAACTTGAGTTTGGTTCTAAATCCTCGGTTTTAATGCTCCAAGGTGAAAAAGGTAATGCAAATACTTAACAATTGATTAAGAAAATGAATAGTATGCTTAAACAAAATTGGCAGGGGAGCGGGATCAACCATAATTTTAGAGAAGTCATTAAGCATGCTAATAAACATAGCAATCTCAATATGTTTCAAATTCAATGTTTGCCTGGGGCATGCCTCTTATTCTGCTAATGACTTTAACGCTTTGTTGGTTAATGTTGTTAATGGAGATCCTACCTCGTGCCTAATGTTGCTTTTTTCTTTCTTTTAGCTTTTCTTCAACCTTACTTGATTTTTCTTCTATTCTAACATTGCTTTACAAAAGTATTTACATGATAAACACTTATTCAATAGGTGTTTAATTAAGTTTTTTCCCCAAACACTCCACAAGTCATCCATGAATTCCAATTTGTTAGTGTACATAATCTCCTTGGATTATATTACTGGTTGTAGAAAAGGAGTTACCTATTTGTAGTCTAATGATCTGGTAGACAACATTCATTGAGACATATAAGTTGAGTTGGAGCAGGAGCCTGACAAAAATGAAGGAAACTAACAAAGTCCATCAAAACCAAGGAAGCCTTGAAGGAGGATTGAGTGCTCAACCTGAAATTTTACAAAACAAATAAAAGAATGAAATTCAAAATAAACATTATTATTCTTCATGAACTCACTAACACTAACCAAATTCTCGGTTATTGAAGGAACATGTAAGATAATTTTAAAATAACGAGTGAAAGGAGGATGAGAGAAAGTCGTAAAAGAGGTAAAACCAAAAGATATATGGACAAACCTTGACTATTGTTTAGGAAAACGTAGCTCCTAATCTTGAATTGAATTAATTTCCACAAGATTAATTGGATCTGAAGTAACATTCTGTGAAGTAGTAGAATTTATGAACCAATTTTTAGATTGTTGAGTTGGAGTCTAAGATATGCCTATGTTGAGTGTAAGGAATCTGATGTGCCTAAAGCAGATGACACAATTTGAAATTGTGAATGATGAGTGTAAGGAATCTGATGTGCTTGTTGTAAAGATGGAACATGTGTAGGATGCATATAGGAGAAGTTATACGATTGTTGATGTGGAAATAGACCACTTTGAGCAGGTGGAAAGATAGGTTGCACCGCAACATGTTGCTGAGGGAACTGATTTTGAAACTGAAAACTGCTTTGAGCAACATAATTGGGACCAAAACGATACTGTATGGGTAAACCTTGACCATTGTTGGGAAAAACATGATCTTGGCCTTCAATTGGTTCATCTTGCACAAGATTAGTTGGGTATGAAGTAACATGGTGTGAAGTGCCAAAATTTATGCACCAATTCTGGGAAAATTGAGTTGGATCTTGTGATAAGCTTGAGTAAGTGGTGGTGTATGCTTGCAGACAACTCGTAGGAGGCACTGATGTAGATAATAGAGTTTGAAATTGTGAATGTTGAGTGTAAGGAATCTGATGTGCCTGCTGTAGATGTTGAACCTGTGTAGGATGCATATATTGTTGATTATGTAGAAGAGGACCACCTTGAGAAGGTGGAAAGATAGGTTGCTCTGCTGCTTCTTGTTGAGGGAACTGATTTTGTAACTGAAAATTGCTTTGAGCACTAAAATTGGGATCAAAACGATGATTGCAATTGGCAACAACATGGCCAAACTTATTGCATAGTTGACATTGAACATTGTTGTGACCACCACAATCACCTCTTCGACTAGAGCAACCTCCTCTTCCACGACCACCATGATCAAATTTGTTACACACTTGAGGAGGGATTAACTTGATAGCACATGCATTTTCATCACTACTAGAAATAATTACATTCTTATTTGGGGTTTGGTGGTGCTTCATTTTTCCATCCTTTGGCTCATATATGAGATAAACTATGGTCTTGTTCACAATTAATCTTCTCCCAAAAACAACTACAACTTCCACTTTGCTACCAGGCTCTATATTTGATAGTACCCTTTGCCACTCCTCATCATCAGAAGAGGCTAATGCATCTCTCTTATAAAGATGAATGGCGGTCTTTGTGTGATTTATCACCAACAAATTTTTCAAGTCATATGATGTTATATTATCTGGGGAAGAATAATGAATATGGCACATCATTGTCTTCAAGTTACGAGCATTCACTTGAGGGATTTCAAAAATCACAGAAGAACCTTCATTATTGAATGTTAACCAATCCGGATAATTATCACTAAGGAGCAAATAATCCCCACATTCACCAGCACTCATATTCTGTAAAAATAAAAATATATATGCTCAAAAGTTTATTGAATTGGACAATACAATAATACCACCTTATAATTAATTGATCAATTAAAGATAAAATAAAATAATAACTCACTTTTGCATCAAGATAAATGATGATCTTTTTTATTACTAAAGAAACTATAATGAATGGTGATAACTTGTAGAAAAATTAAAAAAAAATTGTTAATTTTTTTAATGTTATGTATTAGAATATTTGCTTGCATTGCTTAAACAAAGACTATTGGTCCAACACAAAAATTCGTACCAATAAAAAACAAATGAAAAAGTGAAAATATTTTAGATTTAATTTTGACTCTTGACAATAAAAATTATACCTCACAATAAAATATTCACTTTGAAGAATGAAACCATTAATGATAAAACAAACTATATATAAATGATGTTACTAGGAGTACACTTAAGTAATGTAAAATTTAGATTTATGGATTTGTTGTTCTTACTAAAATGACAAATGAACTAATATATCTCTTACAAGTATGTTCAATTTGTGTACATTATCATTAATTGTCCTTTTTCTGAAAAAGAAATTGCAAATCCATATTCAACTAGCATATAATATGTTATATATGTGGATGTATTCTCTATGTTCTTACTAAATCAACCAATTAGGGCTTTATGTTATTAATTTGAAAAATAAAACGTTTATACAAAAATTATTTAGAAATTAAAATATTGATTAAAGATTTTTAATTACTACACATTTGTATCATAACTTATTTTTTTTCCTTTAATTAGCTATTTAACCAAGAATTTCTTTCTACAAGTTTTTTTTTTTGTTGTTAATGTATCCTCCTAAGTAAAAAAAAAATATTAAAGATGATTACACATATAATTAAAGTCAAGTCAACAGTAACAAAATATAAAACAAATTATAGTGACACTCCTTGTGTTTTATACAAACACTTAACACTACTCTCTTAATATTCTTAAATTAACTCTCTTAATTTTTGAAAATAATATACTTACATTCTTATATATTATACTAACATCTCTTAATGTTTGAAAAGTATTACACTAACACTCCTTTATATATTACACTAACTTTCTTTAATGTTTGAAAAACATTACAATAACACTTCGTTATATATTACACCAACACTTCTTATAATGAAAGTTATTATAATGATTAAAAAAATAAAAAATATTTATATAATTTAGAAAAAGTTTTGATACGTTACTATAATATGCTCCAAAATTTACAATGACAATGTATAAAAAAAACATCTGTATTAGTATATGATCATTTTAAAGTAACATGTTTATGATCTCATTTTTATATTATTCAAATTTTATTACTTATGACATATAACAATATCAATTTTGACATATAATAGATATATTAGAAATAATTCAACTACCAAAAGATAATACAACATTCAAATCTGATTTTATAATAAATAAAGCACTACATATATATAATTTTAAAAATATAACAATTGGATACGTGTCCGAGAGAAAGGAGAGAGTGAAACCTGTAAAATTCTTTGTTTCAGAATATGAGTAACTTGGCAACTCATTCCCATTTGAATTAAAAGAGATCTCAACGAATTATTTGATTCTGAAATGTGCACTTGAATGTTGCATTCATTTAATGTAAAAGCATTCATATTTGGCATTTGTGATGTAGTAGTAGTTGATTCCAATTCCTCAGAAGTTGTGGCATATAAAGCATCTAAAATGCTTTTCACATCTTGAGATAATTGATGTTTTGAGTTGCACTCTATGTAAAGACTTTGAAGCTTTGGAAGGTCCTCAAAAATATATGATAGATGTGACCTGTTATTTGGAACATCTAAAGAAACGAAAGATGACATGCTTGCATATGTTTGAATGTGGGATGAAAGACTATTGGTTGGTGACATCCAAGACCAAATGATAGAGGGAAACACATCACGTGTGAATCCTTCATAGCCACACAAAGAAATATATCCAAGGCTTTTTGATCTTACAATTGAAAAAGGCACCGTTGTTATTGATGTCTTATCCGCAACAAGGATTGCCAAAGACTCCATCTGTTCCAAATCCTCTTCAATCTTGTCAATCTTTAAACATCCTGAAAGAATCAGTGTTTTAAGAGATTTCAACTTATAAATACTTCTTGGAAGGTTACGAAGGTTAACACAATCTTGCAAATTTATTACAAGAACTTTATTGAGAAGTCCAATGCTTTGGGAAACCTCGAACAACCTTGGACAATCTATGAGTTCTAGCTTTTCAAGATTAGGCAAATTCGAAAAGTCTGGAGTTTGTGTTAAATAACGAGAATGACTAAGATTGAGAATTTTCAACTTCTCCA
This sequence comes from Pachyrhizus erosus, assembly GCA_026544285.1. NCBI lineage: Eukaryota > Viridiplantae > Streptophyta > Magnoliopsida > Fabales > Fabaceae > Pachyrhizus > Pachyrhizus erosus. The sequence goes on along the minus strand of JAMLFT010003777.1, from coordinate 14,109 downwards.
TCAGCTGCAAAAAAAAATGAAATACCGTGGAAAAAATTAACAATAAAACTTCAAAATATAAATTAAAGCATATACAATGTGTGTGTGTCATGAACCTTACAATTTGGGATTGAAATATTTATACCCACGTAGTTTCATTTTTCGATTGCCAATATACATTAGTTTAGTTTTACTTTTGCTTTTCAAGTCATCCATCCAAGGCTATATTTATGTATATATACCATATAAAATATTAAAAGCTTTTTTTCTGCGTTTTACAAGGAGTTTAATATTTTGGGAGAATAAATATGTTTTGAAATTTGAATTTATAGCTTCTTTAATCAATTAGTCAAATTTACAATTCGTACTTCTCCTTTATTTTTATTATATTAAAGTCTTTGCACAAGGGGTAAGTGATCATATACTTTATGTTTGGAGTTGAAAAGAAGTTTTCATTTATATTTATAACAAGCATGTAAAATTTATTAGATTAGATAATCTCTAAGAAATTAAACTTTTATTTAAAAGTAATATAAAATTTTGATTATATCTTTTTTAGATCTTTCGTGGTTTAGTTGACACTAATTAGCATTAGCTAAATTGCTACATTGACAATAAATGTTCATTTAGGGAATATGACTTGTGGTTTCGCATTGATGACACTAAAATGTCATTTTTTTAGTTATATATAAATAAATTTTACATTGATAATGAATCACATTTAAACACTATTTCTTTTTATCTAAAAACTAATTTTTAGATAAAAAATGGTAGTTCTTAATTTTAAAAAATACAAGAGCTAATGTTCAATAATAACAGATAATATAGATAATAACTTGATTGTTTGGTAAAGTTTTATTGAAAACACTTGTAATGTAGGAGAGACTGAAAAATCAAAGATGAAAATTGTGTCTAAAAGTACCAAATAATAAAAATAGTGTTTTACTATTTCAAAAAATTTAAATTGCAACCCTAAAAAAGAAGAATGAAAACCAATGCATAAAACTAAATTAATACCTGGGCTTCTTTCCACACAAGTTGAACATTACTGTTTTGCAATTCAATTGAAACAAGACTTCCTTGATAAAAGTTTTTCGGTATACATTTTAAAGGAAATCCACGCCAGCAAAGCCATCTAAGTTCACTAGAAAGAAATTTAAAATCTCCATCAAGCTGTACACCATCCAGTTGAAGTAACCTGAGTTTCTTCATCTTCTTAAAAGCTTTAGCACTCAAACATGTTGTATTACTTCCTGGTAACTTCAAAACCAGTCCCTCAATAGCTTTTGTTCCCTATGAAGTAAAATGGAAAATAGGGTAAAAATATGTATAGCTTAAATAGATATGGTAGCTAAAGCTCTCACGAAGAAATTCATCATTTGTTACTAAGAGCTAAGGAGCATAAAACAATTCACAACTAGACTAATTTTTAAACTTCTTGTGACAATCAATAATACAAATTAATGTGAACAACTGACTTATAAATTTGCCTATTGCTTCCTTTGGCTTTAGATATTTTAAATTCAAAAACAATAAATAAAGGTCTTACAATTTCTTTTGATAATACATCAAGCACATCCTCGTGAAACCATAACCTGCTACGTTCCTCAGCCTTCTTTGGTGATTTCTCACGAATAATTTCCCTTCCCATGTCTCGCAGCAAATCATGCATTCCAAGCTTGTTCTTATGAACAGTTACGAGGCTTCGCTCTTTAAGGACACGTATTCCATTTTCTGCGAAAAGTCCACAACTATTTAGTATTTGTATAACATCATTCTGGTCCATCCCAATAAAGAAACAAGCTATATCGAGAAATATTTCTCTCTCAGTATCATCATTTAGACCATCATAGCTTATTTTTAACTTCCTCTGTACTTGATGATTAGGAATTCTCTTGAGTTTCTCCAATATGTTTTCCCACTCTGTTATCTCCATATCAAACAAATAACACCCAAGTACTTCAAGGGCTAGTGGCAATCCCCCAGAATATGCAATTACATTTCTAGAAAGTTGGGTAAAATTTTCTCTAGGACTTGCTTGCTTGAATGCATGCCAACTAAAAAGCTCAATAGATTCACTTTCATCCATTCCTTTCATTATGTATACTTTGTCAACTCTATTCCCTCTAAGTATATGTTGATCTCTAGTGGTGATGATTATTCTGCTACCTGGACCAAACCATTTACGATTTCCACACAAAGCATTTAACTGGTCTAATTCATTCACATCATCTAGTACAATAAGTACCCTTTTATGGCAAAGTCTTGCCATTAATATGTTTTTTCCTGATTCAATAGTGTGTATCTTTGTTTTTGTTTCTTTGTCAATATCCAGCAAAAGTTGTTCTTGTAAATTGACTTGACTAGCATGTTGCCCCCAAACTTCCCTAATATGTGCAAGGAAGCTTCTTCCCTCAAAATTGCGACCAATCTTATTGTAAATGGCTTTTGCAATAGTTGTTTTACCAATGCCTCCCATCCCCCACATCCCTAATAGTAGAACATCATTTGACAGTTTTTGGTCTAGTAACTGAATCATTTCTTGCACTCGAGGTTCTACTCCCACTGGATGATCAGCAACAAACAACTCTGTCTTGTCTAACAAACGTGTAACATTTTCAACAGTGTTTTTGATGGTCTCACTTTCATTCCTATAAGAAAAAAATGAATCAAAGAAAAATTCTACAAATATAAGCTTCAAAATTAAAGGAAAAAATATGTGTAAATAAAATATATAATTATGCATGTGTTACTCCATTAGGTTGATACAACATATAGTACTTGCAACAATTTCTCACGTTTTCTATGTAACAACAAGATACATCAATTAGGCTTATTAGAGTGTGTTTTTAGTTTTTTGGTTTTTAAAAGCTATTTTGTAGAATAATTTTTTGAAAACTAAATTTTTGAATGAGTAATAGAAAACTAAAGGTTATAAACTAAAATAGCTAAAAGATGTTCTATTTTTTATTTTAAAAAATAAAATGTAATTTATAATAAAATAGTGCTTAGAAATTACTTTTAAGTGTTATCAAACATTTTTTTTCTTATTTTTGTTTTTTAAATACAAAAATAATGTTTACAGACAAGAAACTTGTAAGTTCTTATCTTCAGCTACATTTGTTTGATTTCCTGAACATGTAGTTAAGTAAATAAGAATTATTACTTTATCAAACCATAGTTGTTAATTGCTAATTAATGATAAGTTATTATTATCAGTATGAAATTTAAGTTTATAATATTTCTTCTATTTTATCTTTGTTTAGAAATTATGATTAAATTACCTAGAATTTAAGACTACAACCCCTGAGATGCTAGCAGCCTGATGAAGATCCTCCCTCCAAGACTGGATCTTCTTTTGTCGGTGGTGTTTGTTGACATACTTTCCAAATACTTTTCCAAAATGGCCAGTTTGATGACGTACTTCAGATGGATCAACATCATAGAACACTGGCACTACCACACGACCTGATTTTCTGTGACACTTCATTATTATCCCCAACTCTTTCAAACACCATCTTGACTCTGCATAATTTCTTGAGAAAATAACAACAAATATTTGAGATTGTTCAATTGTTCGTCGCAGTGAGGGTGAAATGCGTTTTCCCCTTGGAAGTGTCTCGTCATCCTTGAAAACAAATATTCCTGCATTCTGAAGAGCAGTATAGAGATGTGAAGTGAATGAAGAACGCGTGTCTTCCCCTCTGAAACTCAGGAACACGTCATAGATGCAAAAAGACGGTTCCATGGCCATCCTAGAAGACATGAAATGAAATTTTTCCTTAACAGGATGTGATCTGTGAAACCAAATATTGAGGGTAAAACCATTCTATCATAGATTTAAGATAAAAATAATATTTTAATAGCTAATTTTTAATGTGATAAAGGTTGTTGATCACCATTATTGTTTGACAATATAGTAGATTTTTAATGTGATAAAGGTTGTTAATGAACCGTAATCAAAAGTAATGACACAACCACGAGTAGATTTTGTCTCATTTAAATTAAAGATTTAGTTAATTACCACTATGTCCAATATCATAATTTATAGTATCTTCCAAGTATCTCATGTTAAACAACATTTTGTAATGTGGATAACATCATACTTAACACTATAACCAAGTACAAAACAAACTCTCAAGATATTGTTAACAATCTACATAGTCCCCAATACTCATGTCATGAAAGACAATTTCTTTTTAAACCAAAATTTAAAACTCACATCTTAATAACCTATATATTAAAGATATTGTTCTCCTCAGAAAACTAGATTTACCCAATACGAAGCTAATAAAGTATACAACATATAAACATTTCTATTAATCTTTTATACTTGGTCTCCCTTTGGATTGAAGCCCTATAAATATTACTTCTCCATTTATGTGTTATTCTCAATTTTACACTTAAGATTCTTAAATCATTTAGACTAAGATCCATTTTACAATATGACTTCAACACGTTTTTAAATCACGCTTCTCTAAACTTATACCATATCTTAGAGAATTAATTCACCAAAATTTTTAGTTTCAAGTACGATCTATAAGAACTATGTACCAACATTAAATTTAAAGGTTTCCTGCCATTAAAAATCTTAATACTTCCACACGTTTTTTTGAAAAAAACAAAAAGTTGATTTTAGTCATCATAAAGTCAATAAGATATCACTTCTAAAATCTTCAAAAAACTTAAAATAATTAAAATCTAAATTAATTCATCTATTTAGACAAGCCAAAACACTCATCAAAACTTTGCTTATCATTTCTAATGACTTCTCTAACAGTATTAAATTCCACCAAAGCAAAACTATGAAAATCCAATAACTTTCACTCCTAACACCTAACACCTAACACCTAGCACCTAGCACCTAGCACCTAGCACCTAGCACCTAGCACCTAGCACCTAGCACCTAGCACCTAGCACCACCACATACATTCCTTAAAAAGTATACTCACGTGTACCTTTAGAGTTCAATTTTTATCATTTCCTAGTTTCACCACTCACTAAAAGAAGAATCAACATTATATGCAAAAATTCTATCAAATAATTCATCACATCACCCATTGATCCTGTTCCAAAACAGAAATTGAGAGAAGAAACAATCTTTTTGATATCACATTTTAACTATTTAAGACTAAAAGCTCACTAATACCAATAATACAATTAAGATATTCAACCAAATGACAGCTAGCTACCTCTTAATAACATTAGTTTTCTCTTGTTGCTATATTAGACCAAACTTATATCAAATAACGTTGCCTCAAAAAACAAATTAGAAAGTATTCCAATTACTTAAACAAGTACATGGTAACAAAATTGTGAGAGAATCATTTTGGTAGAGACCGAAAAAAAAAATCATGGTTTACCAACACAGTGGTGCTATCAAATATCTTTTGCCAAAATCTGAAAATCTAGCCTCATATGTCAATTGAATTTGTGAATTAGGTGTTACACTGTTACCTATATTTGAAAATAAGAGACCACACCCAATTTGTGATTATGCATGTTTTTTAAGCTATCAATTTTTTCTTTTCTATAGAGACAAGAGAAACTGAAATTCAATGGAGAAGCTGGAACTTGGGAAGTTAAAACAGAAACACTATCAATCAAATTCACACAAACCAACCTCAAAGTGAACCCCAGAGAAAGCAGAGAACATACCCTTTTAGAAGCTTCACACAAACCAACAGGAACCTCTCACCAGATAGAAAAGGATTCGAAGAAGAGAGAGATCTGAAGTGAAAGAAAAGCTGAAGATAAGAACAATCATGTTTAGGAGCAAATTATAAAGCATTCTAAGAATACATTTTAAATTCCCACCATTGACCGGGAAAGACCGTCAACTTTTTTTTTTTTTTTTTACAACATGAAAATCCGTCAACTTAAAAATAATATTTTAATTGTTAACTATTATTTTGAAGATGTATTGTTAAGGCCGAAGGAAACTGAATTGGATGCGTTTAAATAAATTTAAATAAATTTTATTGTTATTATTTTATTATTTTTCTTTTCTCCAGAAATTATAATTTTCAATTTCTGAAATAAAAAATGATTTGTACTTTATTGCCAAAATTTAACTGTTTTAAAGTTTCTCAAATTTACTTATTGAAAATAAAAATAAACTTCTTTAAAAAAAAACAGAAAATAACTCCACTATAAGTTTAAAAATCGTGAATTGTTTAACTTAATATGTGCATATAATTCTAAATATCTTAATGAAAGTCTCGTTTTTTTTTACCAAAATAAAAATCTTTTAAAACGTTTCAAACTGTTTTATTAAGATTAATCAATTCTAAAATAATTGATATATAATTAGACTTTTTAAATATGTTCATTTTATTTTTCTTTATAATTTTATATGTGAAAAATTTTATAAAAATAAATAAAACTCACTTAAGTAACTTTATATTTAAAAACTAATTTCTTTTTCTTGATTGGAAAATACTTTTATAGAAAAACTAATTAATCAATGGGAAGATAAAAAATATATTTTATCAAGGGACAATGAATGTGAGTGCGCAATTAAATATAGTTGCTACATGCTAGTTCTAGCTAGAAAAGTAGAAATGAAGATGCTTTTTCTTAACATGGGGAAACGGGAATATTATGTTATTAATATGGATAAAACATCATTTAAATATTTTAAAGTATATAACATTGTCGTATTAGTTTTTAAAAATTATAAAAATTAAAAAAATAAAATTTATCTATCATTTTAGTATAATATTTTTAAAAATTATGCACTTTAAGTGTAATATTAATATATATTTAGAGATCAAAACTATATTAAGTGATTAATTTAGAAACTTAGAAAAAATAACTAAAACTTTCAATAACTTATTTTAAATTTCTTTAATCAGGAGGGACAATAGATTATTAAACAGCCTTTTTTATTCATAAAAAGATCTGGTTTTTAAAATAACATCAATAATCATTAAAGCAACAATATTATTAGAATATATAGTATTATATGAGTTAAATATAAATTTGATATCTAATAAGTTTTTTATTTTAATTTTTTAAAAAAAATATTTTAATCTTTATTGTTAAATAAATTTCTATTTTAATTTTTATTATTTATTAAATAATAATATAAATAATTTTGTATTTCAGTAAAAAAATCTAACAGAATAATTATGTATACTTTTTATTAAATTATAATTTTAAACTTTTTATTAAGTAGTTTTAGTTATTTTACACAGATAAAAATTTAAAATTATTTATAAAGTAATTGGAATATTCCATGTTTTTGCTTTGTATCAAGAACTTGAAAGCTTTTGTTAAAGACTCAAAGTTCGCTATAGTTAGTTATTTTTTTCAATAATAATAAAAAAAAAATGTAAAACACAAACTTTTAGATATTTTCTATGCAAACTCTAAAATATGCATCACCACTAGTGGGAAGATACAATCAACGCGGTGAATTGATGAGTTGGATTAACACTTTGTCACTAACTTTTGTAAAAGTAGCACTACATTTGAAACAAAAAAATAAAAATAAAAATCACCAACAGCTTAAATTCAACGGATGACCATTCAAACTAAAGATTTAACTCAATTATTGATAGTAGATAGAAATTTCTTTAAAAATGGATTAACCTTATGTATTGATAAAAGAATCCAACATATATTTGTTGCTTTTTACAATGTTAGGCAAATGACCCAAGTTATAAGCAATCAATGCACACATAATGATTCCTTAGTAATCAGGTGACTTTGTAAAGGAATAGGCTTTATTTCTTAGTTAGAGGTTTTTAAGTTACTCCAAAAAAGTGCAATTGAAATGAAGGACAAAAACAAGCCATCTTCTCTATAGAATGAAACATCAAGAACATTGACAAGATGAGGTTGTTTCCTAATATGTTAATATATATAATAATTTCAATATACTTTATGAAAATCAATTAAATAATTTAATTTGATTTAACTGATTAATTGATTGATTTAATTTTTATTTAATTATTTATGAAATTATTAATAAATTAGTAATTATTTACATTTTTTCTATAATAAAGTATATATTTATGTTTTTTATTAATAATTTTTATAATAAAATGAAATATATATTTTTTATGTTTCATTATTAATCAATAGTTTTTTTTTCTATTAGTTTTACACATTTAGAAAAAGAAAATTAGATGTTTCGTTGTAACAACATTGTTTATGCTAAATTCATAATTAATAATATTTTTATCTTATACATTTTATTTTTTATTATTTATGATTAATTTATATAATTGAGTATATTTTGATAATTTGTTATATAATGTATATTTACTGAAAGAAAAATTAAAATATATAAACTATGTCCTAACGTTTTGACATTAAAATGTATAAAATAAAAAAATGAAAGATAACAAAATATATAAATGAGTTACTAATTATTTAAAACTAGTGTATGTCATAAACACAAGGTTTCAAATGTTTAAAGCGTAAATAAAGAAGTTTAAGTCATTCAAAATATTACATGGTTACTAAGGCCATGGGAGTGCATGTGTACATATATACAAACATACTTAAAGCGACTAAACCTTTTCTGACAAGGCATCCTCACACTAGCCGCATATACACAAACATAGAATAGCAAAACACAATTAAGGAAAACTCATCAGAAGAGAACTAACTACCTCTATTTCCTAACATTGGCCTACTCCACTTTTGCATTTATCAACTCCTCTTATTGCTCATAATAAAAAGGAACCAAGCAACATAGAGAAAGAAAGGAGAAGTAAGGTTTGTAGTAATATGTGAAATAGACAGTAGAGAAAAACATGCATCCTAGCACATAAGAAACATGTACATATAGTTATACATCTAAAAATTAAATCACAATCATATGTGTTTATACACTTTGAAGACAACTGCACTCACATTAATTCATAAGAATATGCACTTGCATACTAAAACAAGAACTTGAAACACTTCACAACTCGAGCTTGTAAAACACCTCATACAATTCATCCAGACTTGCATTTAATACTACCAGAGAAAGGAAGCTTGCATGTGATCTATACATACATGTACTTTAGAATTTCACGACTCGCTTAAACAATTCATTGTGCCATGCACCCCATCAAGCAAGTGTTAATCAATAATTATGCAGGCAATTTCTAGCCCCTTTATTCTATTATTTTCTACTCTATCAAAGGTATGTTGTGATACATGGTTGTCTATTCAGACTTAACAAAGGACGTAATGGTTTATTTATATGGAGTTTACTTATTTCTCAAGGGATTTAACAGCCTATCCAGATGAGTTGACTTGATTCTCAAGGGATATAACAACCTATCCACCTGAGTTTATTTCGTAGCTGACATTAAGTCATAGAGTTAGCACTAATAGATCATAGACAGCAATTCAATTCAACATTGTATCACTGATGTATCACCAACCTGTTTTACCAAAATATTCACAAAATATTATGGAAAATTATAAAAATTATGAGACCAGTTGCATTTAAAAAAGGACATTTAAAACTAAAGGACTGTAAAATAGGATAACCTGACTCAACAGAGGCTTCTTTCACGAATTATTCCAAGACAGGACAAATTTTGTCCAACATTCTGCATAACAGATTTCAAGATTTAGATTACCCTTTGTTTTCATTTCTACTTGTATTACCTATCATTCATTGGCCTAACTTGGTTCATTATTTGCACACTTAAATTAATGATTTAAATTAAGATTTAATCTTCAAATTCCCAGCACACAACACACACATAACATGTTTAAATTGAACTCCCACATTATTAGATAGTAGCTTAGTTAAGGGTTATACTAGCCCAGGACAACTATGAATACACACAGGATTACATTCTGCACACTAATTTAACTAATACACATGCTCTCTTATCCAATTCCACAATTAACACGTCTTAAAGATAATATAGGTATAAATTATAGATAAAAGAAATTTGAGTGGTTCCAAATTTTATAGCACCCTTATTAAGTCTATTTTCAACTAAAAATACATATCAAGTGTCATTTTATTCAAAACATAGCAGTTTGTTGCATTAATACAACAACCGCACAACAATCACTTAACAGGACAGGTTACACTGTAAAAGCTATTAAAAATCGTACAAAAATCAAAATAACACGGAATCAATTGCATTGTGACAAAAACACACATTGCTACAAGGCTATCAAAGGGAATTTGAAACCAAGATCTGTGGCAGCCACGTAACACAGAGTAGAAGTAGAACATGTTTTCAGCAACATTTATAGGCACCTATCTTAAATAACTTGAATAGCGTATGAATATGTAGGACTTAGGACCTAAATAATCTACTCTTAGATTTTGTTTCCACATGCCAAAACAGATGTAGGGTTTCATATGGGTCACCAATAAGTGGACCCATGCTAACTTGATTTAAAAAAAAAAAAAGATAATCGTTGAGATTTATGGGCTTTTAGCCCATTTCATTAAAAACACATTTTTTATATGTGTAAAAAGGAAAAGCCTTTGGTAAGATACAAAACTGAGAGAGAAAGAGTGATGAAAAAGGCAAAATGTGCAATAACTAGTGCGCGAAGAAGAAACGATATCTTACGGTCAGAGATTTGAGAGTTGAAACGTGCTTCGTTTTTTACAAAATTCCAGTATGTTGTTCCTGACTTTGTAAGCATTATTTTGGTACTAATATTTTTAGGGTTTTTGTTCTCTCTACTGCCTAGCCTAGATACCTGTTAGTGAGTTTATTGTGTTTATATCCACCTTATTTGTGAAGATTAAATTTTCTGTTGATCCCTGGTAGTTTTAGGAAGACTTATGGTGTACCCATTAATATTATTAGTGAAGAATTTTTACTGGACTAGATCCTGTGGGTTTTTCCCTTCATTAAGGGTTTTCCCATGTTAAATTTTTAGTGTTTTGAATTTTACATATCTACTCTGTGTGTTTGGTTATTAGTGTGAAATTATTATGTTGTCTTGAAAATCTTGTGGAACCTATTTTAATTGCACATGGGGAAAAGGAGATCCAATTTGCTTCTACTTGTTCACTATTATTTATTATCTTTCCCAACATCCAATTTGCTTATGCTTGTTTACTATTATTTGTTATCTTTCCCAACAACTGGTATTAGAGCTCCTTGGTTGGGGTTCTGGTTTGTGCTCTTAAAATGGGTGAAGGTGATGCCGCTAGTACTATGATGAAATCAGATTCAACCAATTACTCAATTTGGAAATCCCGTATGGAAGATTTGTTATTTTGCAAAGACTTGTATGATCCCATTGAGGGTGATGGTACTAAACCAATAGATAAATCTAACAAAGAATGGAAGAAAATAAGTAGGAAATGTATTGGTATGATCAGACAATGGATGGACCAAAGTATTTATCATCATGTAAGAAATTTATTATAACCTTATAAGGCCCGTTAGACCCGTGGATAATTTTATTATGAATTTTTAAATCCTTTTTGTATTTATTAAAATTAGAAAATGATTTCCCTAATTTTGGACAACTAAAATCAATAAAATGGAAAATGGTAGTGAATGTTGTTATTTGTACTTCGTAAAATTTCTATATGACATTGAGATTCAAGGATGGCTTCTGTAAAACTTTATAACAATTGGATATAGTTATGTATTTTTAATATTTTAGGGAATACAAAAAAGAAGGATGATGTATAATTGAAATTAAATAAAAATCATATCAAATTATATAAATAAATTATAACGCCCTTTCTTATTTATTTTTATTTAAGAAAATATTTTCGAGTATTTTTATTTCTGATTAATTTGAATGAATTTTTAGAGTTAGAATTGTCAGGAGTTACAATTTGAAAGAATCCTAAACATTAGTATAACATTCATGTAATTTATATTTTTAATATTAACATTCATTCTAATATATGTTAAACAATTCATTACAACTATGAGTAGTACATTCCCAAATTATTTGCTTAATATTTAGTACATTTAAAACAAGGTAACAATTTAAGGAAATAAGCAACATCTACTTTCTCTTAGAAATTCCTAGCTAGAACTCTTAGAGGAATCTTCTTCCTCTAAGGATTTCTCTCTTCCTTCCTAACCATTTGTTGGGACTAAACCTATAAAGGAGTTTTGGTGTGGAGAGGGTTAGGCGCTTCGAGGAGCTGCAAATATGTCTAGTGGGACCCTAATGTATTTGGGTGTTGAGGTTTGTATCAGGATAACTGGAATGTCTATATGGTAAAACTGCCATGTGGCTATGACGTTGGAAGACCTAAATGCAATTCTTGCATAGCCTATAAAGGTATAATCTCCACTCGTTAGATCATGAGTTCATCGACCCTCCAAGGGTATAATCGTCATGTGGAATAAGGGATGAAATTCGTTTGTCATCTATATCTAAAATGTTGGGGGTTGTAGGAGTGAGTCATTTATCCTTAAGCATACATATATAAGTATATATATATCATTTCTATCTATCAAATACTCTCATCTCACTATAACGTGCCTAATTAGGGAATTCTACTCTTTTTAGGACCCTTCATAGCCTTCAAATACTACTAGCTTCGGGAGGACTTACACTAGCATGTTAATAATAGTCCAAGTTTGTATTTAGGACTGACGATCAAGAGTACATATCTTACATGTACATGGTTCAAGATACTATCAACCGAATCTTGGTAATGCTCCTCTTTGTTGGGAATGACAAGTGAATCTTTTGACACCCTCTTCTCTCTGAATGGTTCACAACTTGACACCTTATCTATCCCCAAGGACTCACCAGAGCCTGCATACCTTTGTCAATCTTTCTCTAGTACTAATTTCAAATTCAATGGCATTTTCTTGTAATAACCTTCTTTCATTCTCACTTTAAATGGGCAATACAAGTTGTACTCCACTCTTGTCTGAGTAATTTTCCCAATTTTTTCATCCTCATAACTCATCTTCTATCCTAAGGTTATTTATGTATTTATTGTCTATTAGAGATAGTTGCAAATCATCATACAAATTTCTTTACTATTAGTAGAGGCAATAAAATATCATCATTTAACATAGGAATATTCAAAATCTTAATTAAAAAAGCATCCAAACAATATATCACAAATTATATTTAGAATAACAATAAAAAGGGTAAAATAATATTTTTCGAAGACTTGGACTTCCGTTTTCCTTCCTACTCACTTCTTTCATTTTCCTTCGTATCCATATTTTATTCTATTCTATTTAGCTAATTGATGTTAAAATTTAATTTAATCTATTTTTTTTATATTCACACCTCCCTGCTTTACTATTTACACCTTAACCTCACCCCCTGGTCTTCTTCTTCCTCAAACACTCTATTCCTCTCCTTCTCTCTATTTCTCCTTTTCTTTTCTTCTTCTTACTATTTTCTCTCTGTCTCTCTCTCAACTTAGCTTCCTCATTCTCTATTCCCCTATTTCCTAAATCTTTCCCCTACTTAGAGCACCTTTAAAAGCAAAAAAAAAAAATTATTTTTAGTGAAATTCTCATTCTCATCCTCATCCTCATTCTGATTTCACCTTAATTCTGACTAATTCTCATTGTAAAATAGCTGATTACTTTCGTTCCTACTTTTAGACACTGCCTCAACTCAAAAAAGGATCAAAAACTAAAAGAATTGTAGGTCCGAAAGCCATGGCAGTTTTGAAAAATTGCAAATTTGATTTTAGTATTGCTTTTATTTTAATAACGCTGTTGGGCTTTAGCCCAATTGGTCCAGCGCCTCTCTCCCAACCTCCTGATGTTGGGTTTAAATCCAGCCAAATTTTTTCTTGATTTTCCAATTTATATTATTTTCTTTTAATATTTTTAAAATTTGTATTTTGATTTCTAAAATTTCTATAAATCCTTTTATATTTTTCTCTTCCTATTCTATATTTTCTTTCATCAACATATTTATTTATTTTCATAAATCTATTGGTTTTAATTTATTTGAAGATACATATATTTATTTTCTTTTAATGAAACTATATTTCTTACTTCTAAAATTCAGATTATTACCTTAAAATTTGTATCTTCTTATTTCTACTCTTTTTCCTTCTATTTCTATTTATTTTTATAACTTCTAAATCTATTTTATATCTTTTATTTTAAAATTTTGAATATTCTTATATGTATTTATGTATTTATATCTATTCTTCAATTTATTTAAAGTTATTTTGCTAAAATCATT
>JAMLFT010003776.1:0-21183 GCA_026544285.1 Pachyrhizus erosus | reverse complement strand
TGTTATATTTTAAGCTTCCGCAAATTGCTTATTTTGAGTTCATAGAAGAGGGAAATTATGGTGGCTTTCTCCAACAACATCATCCTTTGAAACATAAGCAAAAGCCTCCCCTTTTTGTAATCGAACCACCTCTTCATCTGTGAGAATCAACTCATAGCTTGCATCCTCCAAATTGTCATTTGTTTCGTAAAAAAATTGAATTTGACATTGAAATTAGACTCTATGATGAGAGTTGCTGACAGAGAGATGAATAATAACTGTACTAGATATATATTATATAATATAATACACGTTGGATAAGAGTAAGGTAATCTTTACCTCCTATCATGTGTTATTAAAAGAAAAGATTATTACCAAAATTTAAAGATGCATTTCAAGAAACAGATTTGCAGAGCTTGAAAACCCAACTCCATGCATTGCATAAAGACATGATCTTTGTATATATATTGATATTATTACCTTGGCCATTTTGATCTCATCCTGGAGCTCGTGAAAGCGATTATTCAATCTTCCCTATTTGTTCATCTTCTGCTTATTATCATCCCATTTCACTTCTGTTTCAGATCCTCCTCCCTTTTCGGATCATCATCACAATCAAAATCACAACCACTTTTCATAACAAACAACTAACATTCAACTAGTTTTTTCTGCATTCTTCGGTTCTGATTCAATCAAGGCTTTTTGATACACCTACCTTCAGCATCACAAGATTTCCATGTTTCACTATTCACTTTCTTTGGAAGCTAAGTGCCACAGCACATTTTTCAGAATGAAAACTTATAGAAATTCTTATGAAAAAATAAATAAGAGCTTAATTTGTAACACTTCTAAGCCTAGATTTTATTATAAATTGTAAAAGTGAATCCCAACCAATACTTTTTTAAGACCCCAAATCCAACTGTTATCAAAACTTACTCACTCTGAGAATTGAGAAACTCGTATTAGTTGCCCACACTAGCCAGCGTCTAAGATTTTAATTTTTATCTCATACAAATTTGAAACGTTTGTTTAATTATTCGATTATTTTAGAAAACGGCGTGTGCTTCCTATTTGGTGTGAGTTATTTATTATTTTAATGTCTTCTATAAACGGTGTGTTACATACTTACATTTTTTTTAAAAAAAAAATTAAGATTACAAATATAAAATGTTGGCCCCTTTTACCATGAAAACGCATATGCCCAAGAGATGCCAAATCCAACCTCAAGCCCGCAAGGCATAGAAACAGAACATTTTTTTTTTCCTTTTACGGTTTGGATTAGATTTTTTTTTTTAATAAAAATCACATGTATCTTTTAGGATAATAATCTTATTCATGTCGAATAAGATGATTATAAAAAAATATAAAATAATTAATTAAAATATTATTATAAATTAAATTTATTTTAAATATGGAATTCTTTTAAAAAAATATTGGATATCATATTTTAGATTTTATTGTATTTTTTATTTTTCATAAGTATTCAATAATTTTGTTTTAAACATGATTGAATATTAAATGTAAATGTCACTTTTAGGGAAGATTTGAACTTCAATTTATTAATCTTTTACTAGATTCAATCTTTTTATAAATATTATATTTATTTATTTATTTATTTATCCACAAAGTTAACTCAACAATCTCTTTTATAATAACTCATACACTGTACTTGTCTATTTGATTACAGGATTTTTTTTCCCCTCAAAATGATTTGGGTCCCAAATCATTTGACTAGTTGCCTTACTAGGAAGAAAACTAAATCCTTTTATATACGGCACTCAACATATCTAGAATGGCAACGTTTGACACCGAACAAGGAGAAACAAAACAGACAGCCATGTTGGTTATTACATTACATGAGATAAAATGAATAAAGTACGGTAATGCTATTAAATAGTCCTTTCAAATCCAGAGCATCACTTAATTTATTTTATTATTATTCAGCAATAAAGCACATGTATGATGTTGAGTAGAGCATATAAATGCTTATTATTGTAACTAATAGGAACTAATAACCCTTTGCATAGAAAACTTAGTCACCGCAGTCCACAAAGTCGTAGTTAACAATAAGATGGCCTTGAGCAATGCCATTCCCGTCCGTGTCCAGCTTTTGGAACGGACCAATATCCAAGTCCAAGCCACCGTTGCTGCACTGATCAACAATTCTCACCGTTTCCTGAGCATTTGTTCTAGTGTTTGTCACCTGCAACATCCCCCCCCCCCCCCCATCAACCAACAATTACTCATTATGCTAATTAATAAAATTCTCAAACATGGCTTTCATAAATGACTTATTAATAAAATTCTCACATTCATAATAATTAGTATCCTTACTAACTAAATCAACTTTTATGGACAATTATTACATGTTTCAATTCTATGGAGACTTAATTAGTTAATAGAAAAAGAAATAAGGAATATATAGGTACCCTCAAGCATTTGCCACAAGCTTGTTGGCCCTGAGGACCAGAGGGTCCACAGAAAGCTGTCCAACCATATTTGCTGCGCCATGCCAAGGACTTGTTGGCATCCCAAGTGGAGCAATATGCACTCACTGCGAGTAAGTCCCAGTTATGCTGCTCTGGCTGGTACAAATGATAAGTAGCTCTCACATTGGTGGCACTCTGAGCCGAGGCCAATGCCAGAATGCAAACCACACATACCACAAACAGAGACACCTTTGCCATTATCTTACTTATTTGCATTGAACTTGATTTAAGTGTTTGAGGTACTTGCATATTTATAGCACTTATCTAGTATCTCAAAATTATGAAAATGCCCTTTCTTTGTTTGAAAAGTATGACATTCTTTTTTTCTTTCCTAAGTTACGATCGAGGAGATACATAGCTTGTGATGATCCATATCTTGCTTCTAGAGGGAGAATTCAAAGTCTTGGAAAAAGGAATTAATGTTGTTTGTTGAAAATTCTATATGGTAGGCATGGTGAAGAAAAACAATCAAAGTTCTGCTTAATTACATACAAGTTTGTGAAAATATTCTAACTGTTAATTATAATCAGTTTTGGTACGAAATAATTTTAATCTTTGTCATTTTTAAGTGGTTTTTTAGTTATATTCATCCATCAAAATGATTTGTATTTGATACTAGTATATACTATAAAATAAAATTAGGTTCAATTGAATAAAAAAATTTAAAAAAATAAAATAAAAATATCAATAATTAACTATGATTGCTATAAGATTGGTATGGAATATTTATTAATTTTATTTATGATTAATGTTTGTTAAAATTTTAATTGATTACCAATAAATCTTCCTTTTCGATTACTAGTTAGTTTTATTTATAAGATACAAATTTAAAATCTTATTTAAAGACACTGAGTCTAAAAAATTTTATCTTATATGAAACTTCCCATTCATATATATATTATAACAAACATTTCTTAAAAAAAAATAGATTTTTTTATATATAAAAAAATTTATTATAATATATCAAAGCATAACTAATATCAATATTTAAACAAATCATTTATATTTTATAATAAGTTACCAATACATTTAAGGTATTTAATATTTCACATAAATTTTAATATAGTAGACTCATTAAATAAAATGTTAATATAATATTTAATCATGATAAAGTTTAAATTTAATCGTTAATTAAATGTTACTATTAAACACACAAGGGGATCAAAACGGGATTACAAGCATGTCCTTATGGCTATAGTAGCCGGGTGAATTACATATCAATAATTCACTAAATATTAATTTTATAATAAATTAAACATTAAAGTTGAGAGAACAAATCTTAAATGGAATTCCTGCAAGGAAAAAAATTTACTTGCCTGTTCTGATCGCGCAGAAGATCATATCGGACGGGAAAATTCTAAAATTGCAAATCAATTAGTTAATCGTTATCCTGATAATTATACTATTAAACATATAAAAACATTTATAATATATAATTATTTAAACAAATTTATGAGATCTATTATATTAAGTAAATTTAAATATTTTATATAAAAAATTATTCTAATATTAAAATTTTTAAAATAAATATTTAAATTAAATTTTATAATTTAAAAAATAATTTTTTATAATATAAACTAATAAAATAATATTATTTATTTAAATAATTAACTTAAATAAGATATTATCAAGTTAATTATTTTAATAAAAAATAAATATTATTTAATTTTAAATAACTCATAAAAATATCTATTTTCGAGATGCTCTAAACTCCGACTCAAAAGCTTATAAATACAATATTATTGCAGTATGCTGTCTGCCCACAACTAAGTTACGACAACTTTTTTCTTGGATAAAGTAAATTATCATATTGAAATATTATAGTCTTCTTTCAACTTATTTGAACTTTGCTAGGATATCATTTAACTCATACCAGTGAATTTATTTTTTTTTTTTTGTTATAGTAAATCGAAATTTTTTTTTAAGACAACTTATTACCCTTATGTTTAGAGTAGTTTTTAGTTGTGATATAAATTTTAAAAACTACAGCCGTTTTAATTTTTAATTTTTTTTTTTTTGTTTTGAAATAAATCCACTTTTAATTCTTTTTATTATATTAAAATCAATTTAAAAATAAAAAATCTACCTCCATTCCCAAATGTAAATTCTTGTTCTTAAATGAGAATGATTAAAAAAATTAGCATCTCCGTTAAGCCATGTGACTTATTTTACACTGAACATTCAATTTTGTTTTATATTTATGTTTTTGTACACCTTTTAAATACTGTTTTGTAAATTAAATTTTAATTTAATTTAAATTTTATAGTTGATGCATATATTTATTAAGTTAAGCAGTATGACAATTGAAATACTACAGAATCTTTGTTGTATGTTTAAGGAGGTTTAAAAATTAGGGAAAGGATCATTCTGGATTTGTATAAATAATGTTTTTTCTTTTATTAATTTTTTTTCTTTTACTTTTTCTGCTTTTAGTTGTTAAGACGGAAACGTAACGTTAATTCGCTTGTCCCCGAAAATTTCGCAACCAAATGCGGCTTCAACAAAATTTCAGCAACCTTATCTGCCACGGAATCATTGACCTCTTCCATTTTTTATTTTGTTTTGTTGAATTTTTAAGGTGGAGATATATGTAACATTTTTATACAATAATAATTTCATTAAATTGGAGACGACGTATACTCGTATTTTGTTCTGAATATATTTAAATTTATGCTAAATTAAAACTCAATTTTATTCGTATCAAAATGTCATAAATTAATTAATTGTTACACAATAAATTAATTAGTGATGAAATTAAGAAAATCAAATAAATCATAAGTCAATCATCCATTATAATATAATTAACTTTTTATTTAATTTAAATAGATAAAATAATCTTATCTATTAATAATGATATCAATAATAATGATTTATTTTTAAAAAAAATAGATTATATATATGTATCATTACCATATTCAGGTTTTTTTTCTCTAAAAACAATTTCAATTTTATTATCTTCTCAATGATTGATTTATAAAAGAACGCTTTAATAAAAGGAATTATTTATTTATCATTAAAGATTATATTTGGAACAACATATTACACAATTTTAATAAATTTCTTTTATTCGTTTAAATTTTTTAAATGAAATCAATAATAAATTATTTTTATAAATATGAACCAAAATATTAATAAACCATATACTTATACGTCAATAATTTTTTTAAGTGTTTATAAATTTAATTGGTATTTTGTTTGATTGATGCTGTCTTTCTGTTTTATTTTTCTATGCAATAGAAACCAAGGTTTAAATGATAAATCAGTTATCAAAAAGTGAAATTACATATATTTTTCTAATTCAAAATAAGATTAATCATTTATTTAAAAAATGTAACATGTTTTTAAAACATAAGACAGTATAAGACATTAAAGTTTTAGTATCTCGGTTAAATGAAAGTGAAAAAAGTCACAATTAAAAAATATAATATCATATTTATGCATATTTTAATATCATCAAAAGTAGTATCACGAATGATAAATAAAATAACCATTAAAATTGGAATTGAGTAATTGAATGGTCATTAATTCTTAATTTTGATATGTAATTTTCTAATTAATTATTCTGAGTAGTAATATGAATAAATGATGTTGAATAATAGATTAAAAATTATTTTATGTATTTATAAGTATTAAAAAATCATATAAAATATGATAAAAATGTGTATATTTAAAAAGTATTGAAAATTTAGTACATTGACAATAAAAATATAAATTAATATATAGAGTCATTTAAAACTTTTGATTTACAAAGTTTAATTAAAAATTACTTCCTAATCTGTTACTAAATAATTTTTAATTTTGATAATATTTTTCTAATTAATTATTCTGAATACCTGTAAAAAAATTATAATATATATTAGTAAAAAAATTATATATTTACAAGTAGTTACTAATACATATAAAATGTGATAAAAATATGTACATTTAAAACATATTTAAAATTTTAGTTTATTGATAAACTCATATAAAATATAAAGTTTTCAAAACTTTTAATTTACAAAGTTTAACAAATAATCTTAATTTTTTAATTAATTTTATAATTTAAATATATATCTTTTATATCTCATTGATTATAAAATTGAGCATTAGATAAAATAATTTAAAAAAAATTCTTAACTCAATAATCAATTTAAAAATCTTAATATATTATTCTGTATTCTAATTAGTAGTATGTAGCAAATTAAAATCTATTATTTAGAAAATTTATTAAAAAAATATTTCAAATAAGAGAAAGATAATCTATAATAAATTTCAAGGATCCAAGATAAAGGTAATGCGAGGATTTAACTTTTTTGTAATGGAGACAATTAAATACAATTAATTAATTTAATTAGCCTAATCAGTAATTGAATTACTAATAATATATGTTGGTGAAATTTTATATATTTATAAGTATTTGCTAATGCATATAAAATATGAAAAATATATATATTTAAAAATATTTAAAATTTGACATTATTGATAATGAAAATATACATTAATATATAAAATATGTAGTCATTCAAAACTTTTAATTTGTGAAGTTTAAAAGTAATTTTAATTTATTAAATAATTATAGTTTTTTATTTAATAATTAATCAATTAAAATAGAAAAATATAGTCTGCAATAAAATTTTTTTACCCAAATTAAGGGTAGTGGGATGATTTAACTTTTAAGCAATTGAGTGTAAGTAATGAGTTTAATTAAACAAAATTACTGCCTAATTTTTAATTAAATAACTATTAATTGCTGAATTTGATATATAATTTTTTAATTAATTATTTTGAGTACCAATGTGAAAAAATCATTTTTAATAATATATATTAGTAAAAAAATTATATATTTATAAGTATTTACAAAAATATATTTGAAATGTCATAAAAATATGTATATTTAAAATATATTTAAATTTAGTTTATTTATGTGAAAATATAAATTAATATATAAATATGAAATCATTCAAAACTTTTAAATTTACAAAATTTAAAAATTAATTTTATTAATGAATGAATTAATAATAATTTGAATATATATCTCTATATTTGAAGTTAATTAAAACTTATACCCTGTGATGTATAGACGAACTGAGGAGGGAGTGATTTTTTAAAAATATCTTATTTATAATTAAAATATATATTAACATAAAAATCTATTAACACGTCTTATACAAGACAAATATAAATATATTTATAATAATAGTGTTTTCTTAAAAAACGCATATTTATATAAATGAAAGTAATATAACACATCTGTCCTTATGAATATAAAAATATTTAAATATACTTCAATATTCACAATTATGATAAGACATATATTCTAAATATTTATATACATATATGTTTGTAAAGTTAAAATGCATATTAAAATTTTAATGATATAAAATTATATTATTTTACTTTCAACCGCATTGTTCTGCTATTGCCGTCACAATCAAACACAGCAATACCACCAGCCATACCCCATCTTTTCCCATCTCTAACCTTTCACATTTTTTACCCAACTTTCCCTCTCTATTTATATACATAATTAATAATAAGCTAACCATCCTTTCTCATTTATGTTACCACGCCACCGGCGGCTATATGAATACACCATACGAGCCAAAAGCAAGACAAAGCAAAATACTGCTTGGATAATCTAGATTATCGATATCCAGAGACCGTAAATCAAAAAACCTGATTATATTAATTTTTTCTATGCTCTATTTATAAATGTCATTATTAATTAATTTAATTATTAATATTAAAATCATATGTAATTATTATACTTTTTAAAATTTATTCTTAATATTATTCAGATTAATTATACAAAATCCATTTAATAAAAATTTATTCATCTTATCAAATTTCTACTAGGAAAAAAAATAATTCTACTCATATTATAGATTAAAATAAAAATAAAATAAAATTTAAAACAATCTCTTATAAATAAAAACAAAGATAATATTAAATTTTCAAAACTTTATTTTTAATTTACACATAGTTTTAACTGATAAAAACAATATTTTTATTTTTATAAGCATTTATAAAAAAAATATTATTCAAACATACCTTGTATTTTACTTTCGGTTAGCTTTTTAACAATGTAAATTTACTACAAAATGAAAGTATAAGAAATACAATATAAAAAAATATTCATAAAAAAATTAAAACAAAAATTTTTTAAGTATAAAAATTAAAATGAAAGTTGACCCAAAGAACAAATAATCAATTCAACCGTTTACTTCATGTGAATTTAAAAGAAATTATGTATGTCTAATTTCGTATTTGGCAGGTTACCTTCTAAAATTAATGAAACTGATTGAATTTTAATGCATTAAGAAAAAAAAATCGTATTTAGCAAGTCAATCCCTCCCCATGTCCTAGGGAGATACGGCAATCTACAAGCTAAAAACAAAATTAATGCGGACTAGAAATTGAGTTTCTAACAAGCGGAGTTATTGCAAAAATGACGCTTTATAAATAAAAGGATGAAAGTGAACGATCTCGATTTCCTTAGGTTAACTTATTATAGACCCAAGTTTAAAATTGACTAATCAAATTTGGTTCACTTTACGATAAATCAACTAAATTTTAATTTAACTCAATCCATTATATGATGATGATCGAAGTAAGTTGGCTTTTCAATTTTTTAAAAATAAAGAAATATAAAAATATAAAATTGATAATGTTTTGTTCTTTTTATATATAAAAAATATCACATTTTCTTATCAAGTCATTCAATAATTTAAATAATAAATAAAAAATATAATAATACAATTCAAATAAGATGGTCCAAATAATATTATTTAAGCATTTAATATTATCATTTAAATATGAATATATAATTTAATATCTTTTAAATAAAATATATAAATATTTTTTAATTATAAGCGAGCTAAATGAGTTGACCTAAGTCAATTGATCTCAAATGTGTTAGATTTACGAGTTAAGTGACTTAGGTTGGAGTCAGGTCAAGATTGGTACAATTTTTCTTTTACTTGTTATGTCTTGAACTATTGATGAGTTCAAATTGACTCAACAAGCTCTTGTTTGTTTTGACACTTCTATTTAAGGGTCATAGTGCAATCGGGATATGTTTTTATTTGAGTCTTAAATCATAATAAAAAAATTTAATAAATAATTTAATTAAATATTTTTTAGAAAATTTTATTAAATAAAAATATGTATAATAAATTTTATCATGAAATATATTGAAATACATTAATTTTTAATAAATTTCATCAAGAAAATATTGAAATAAATTTAAAAAAATTATAAAAAAGATAAGTAATATTCATGAGTATAACAAAATAATTATTCAACCCAAACCTTTGGTGACAATCAAGTGCTTCCTAAAGAATGGAATCAATGTTGATACATAGATAATCAATCTACAATAGTGGTTGTTTAGAGAAATTTTTTGACATTATAAGCCTGATATTGAATTCCTTTATTAGTTAGAAAATGTTGATGTAACATTAACTAATGATATGTTTTAAGAATTAAAATCACATCATTGTGATATATGAGGGACAAATTGATATATTTGAAACATAATATACTAAAGTTATATATTTAAAATACTTAAGGAACCAACAAACACAATTAATGTATTTGACACAATTAATTTTTGAAAAACTAAAATTAATATTTCTATTGAAAGATCAAAAGTGCAATTTAACCTATTTTAAACCTCAACATCATTAACTCCATTAGTTTATTATTCTTTATTATAAGACATTATCCTCATTATCCATTACTAAATCATCTATATAAATAAACTTAACATGACATACTCATAAAAGGCAACATATTTTCATACACAAATCACCTTTAACATGAGAGAACTACAATGAGATTTTTGTATTGCTTGAGTGAAAACAATGATTATTATTGCTAAAAAGAATATGAATTTTACAAGTAACAATATATATACCATATAGCATGAAATTCTAATATGTATCATTGAATTAAGTTAGAGATGTTTGCAATCCTAAACAGGTAGCTATGCGAGAGCAACACAAACATGCTCGTTATGCAGAACCGTTTACCTATTTTGATAAATGATTCATCAAGTCTCTATGACTTTATGAATATATGGTTGATAATGTAATCAATTGTTATCATTAACATAATGGAGATAAAAAAAATTTAAATTTTTTAAAAAAAAGAACACACCATATGTCCATATGTCCATGAAAATGAAACAAAAGTTATAAATATAAATAGAATAATTAGAAGATAAATATTCATATCATAAAATTTACTAATACATTTTATTATTTTTAAATTACATTTTTTTAAAAAAGTGTTAAAATACTCAAATTAAAAAAATTACATTAAAGATTTGGAGAGAAAACATAATTATTCGAGTGTTTTTATGTTAATATTGAAAAAAGTTTATTATCAATTAATGTCCAACACACCAATCCATAACTTATCAAATAGTAATATTATTTAGAGTTTAATGATCATATATTAATATTGTAAAATATTTTTATACCAACATCTAATTATATGTTGTTGGTCCTAAACAAGAAAAAAAAAATCACAAACACAGTGCAAGAACAAAAATTATCCAAGAATTCACCATAATAAGATTCAAGATAATTGTAGAAATTAAATACAACAATAAAACAAGAAAGATTAAGAGAAGAGAAAAATACAATTTACATGGTTGGCTTACATCCACTAGAGAGAGCAGTCTCCATTATAAAAATAACAAGATCAAATATTTACAACAAAGCACTCTTCCTCGTACCCTTTGATCACTCTAACAAGCTCTTTGTTTTCTCTCGTGTCCATTACTTTACAACACAAACATTTAAAACAGACCGTAAAATAAACAAACGAAAGTAAGATTTCGAGTCACAAATTATATTATACATTAATATTAATATAATTTTAAAAATAATTATTATAAAAACAATAATAAATTTATTATATATAATAATAATTATAATTAAATAATTGTATAAAATTATTTCATATTACTAATACATAATTTTTTTAATTTGTTGTCAAACAAATCTAGAAAGATGTATTATTGAAAAGAAAGAAAAAAGCGCACCTCAGTATCTTTTCATCCACTTATTATTGATAATTTAAGGTTAATTTCCTTCAATGGAAATAATGTCTCTAGATATTTTTCACAAATCAACTTTTTAGAATTCGAATGCTTTGTCTTTCATAGAAGCACAATTCACTTAGCGGATTAAAACAATACTATAGATAATCCATAATAGATCCTTTAGAATAATTTAAGAATATTTTATTTTAATTCAATAACATGAAGCCAGAAATGTCATTTAATTAATTTCAATTGGCTTTGTCATCTAACTCACCGTCAATTAACGTCGTTATCTAGCTCACGCTGTCTCGTTGAAAATTTTCATTAAACAAGTCTACACTCTTCCATTCCTACCCTCAAATGGATGGACGACTTATCCAATAACTTCTCTCATGGACAAAAACCAAGATAATTTTAAATTAGGTTCTGCACCTATTATTGTGTCTGCAATATTTTTTTTTTTTTTTAGTCTTGGTATTATCTATTGCGATCGCTCTAGTCATATTTATTTATACTTTTTTAAAATATCAAGAGTCATGACATTGTAGTAATCCCAATTTAAAACCTCGTTTTTGGGTAGAGCATAGCGTACTTTTTCTTCAATCTTTTGATATATAGCTTGCAGTACTAGAGTGGAAATGATAAAATTTGATTCTGAAAATTAAGTTGGATATTTTGTCATTAAGGATAACAAAATCCCCACAACAGTAACAAATCATGTAGAGCATGGTCTTTCCAAATAGAAAGACTCTGTAGTATCAGACTCACAGATTCAGTTATTGATTATTAGAGAGCTAGAGATGAAGATGAGGGAGGAAAAGTATATTAGGGAGCATCGAGGATAGAGAGTAAAGGTTTGGTAAGGTCAAGCTCGTTCCCACAATCCACAAACTGATAGTTAACAATGAGATGGCCCTGTTGGTATCCTCTCCCATCTGTGTCCAGACGGTTGAATACTCCCACGTCCAAATCCAACCCTCCGTTGCTGCACTGATCTACGATTCTCACAGTTGTCTGCGCTCCCGTCCCTGTATTAGTAACCTGCATCAAAATCATCATCATCATCATCATCATCATCATCATCATCATCATCATCATCATCATCATCATCATCATCATGGTCATCCTTCAACAAAAAAATAAAAATAAAAAAAAAATTATTGAATATAATCATCTCTTACCAGCAAGCACTTTCCACAAGCATCACGGCCACGAGGCCCAACGGGACCACAGAAAGCAGTCCAGCCATATTTACTGCGCCATGAGTAAGGTTTGGAAGCATCCCAAGTAGAGCAATAAGCACTGACAGCGTTCAAGTCCCAGCCGTGTTGCTCTGGCTGATAGTAATGATAGGTGGCACGGACATTAGACGCGCTTTCGCCGCCTCCCCAGCAGTTGCTCTGGCAGTTCTCAGAGGGCGAACAGTAATCTTGGGTGTTGCCGCACCACCCGTGTTGGCTGCAGCATAGGTTGTTGGGACATGTCTTCCCCCCAGCTTGTCGACCGCATTGTTCTGCGATCACCGTCACAATCAAACACTGCAATACCACCAGGCCTACCCCAACTTTTCCCATATCTTCCCCTCAACTCTTTGACATTTTTCCCAGCATTTGCCTCGCTATTTATATAAATAATTCCTACTCAGCTAACCATTCTTGTCCTCGTTCTCTTCCATGCATCACCATTCATTTATGCTACGACACGATGCATACCAACTCACACGTCACCGGCGGCTATACTAATATACGATATGGACTACTATCAATCATAGAGTAAAATACTAGTTTCATATCTAAATGCTACATTTTTTTTCCCCCACACATTGACACACTTCTCCTAACAGATTCAAATTTGGTTCACCGTATTTTCAGAATTAACCATTTACGCTACATCTAACTCCGACATTTATATCTAAATGCTATATGATTCTTAGAAAGAAAGTAAAAACAATAGTATACAAACGATTTATTTCGATCAATTGTTTATGTTTAAATGAGAATAAATAAATTTTATCATAAGTTAAAATTAATTTATAAATGAGTTAATTTGTAAAATAAAAATTATATTAGTTTCTTTTAAAAATAATATTGAGTTTATATATAAACTAATTTTAATTTATAAAAAAACTTATTTTATTTTTTTATAAATGTTTATAAAAAATGTATGTAATCAAATCCTAAATTATGTGATAGATAATAAAAAAATGATAAAAAATAAAAATAAATGATAACAGAGTATTTGGAATAAAATCATGTTCTATTATCAATATGATATAAGAGGAGGTTTCTTCTTTTTTTTATGTTAGATTTAATTAATTATTTTATTTTTATACCTCTATGCTATACTCCACAGTCCATCCTAATCCTGTAACTTTAGATTATTGCACTGCCATGATTGCGAAGTTTTAAAAGGTTAGACGATTATCCTTATCCTAAGGTCTACTTTATGTCACATTCATCCAAATTTCTTTTTCATCCTTGTACAACAGTGTCATTGATATTTAAACAATTGCTCCACGAGCACGTGTTCCTTTAAGTACATAGAGTTTAAATTCTCTCAGATAAGATAATAAGTTTGAGTTTGTAAATAAATTTTGAGCTAGGAATTAAACGAGTTTTACCTTTTAATTAAGTCAATTTACTAATTTTAACTTAGTACACTCAAAGTTTCTGTTGAGCATCCAAGGTCTGAAACCAAATAAACATACTACCTCATGCAAACTATCCTCACTCTTCGTCACCCCAAATTGTTATCTTGGTAATAGTATTACAATTTTATGTTTGAAGAAATTATCATGTTTCAATTAATTCTAAACTGAAATTTGCTTATTGAAGAATGAAATATACAGTAGGTTCAATTATAAATATATTTTAGTAATAAACTCGTTTCACATAATAAAAATCCTCAATGTAATTTCATAAGTAAATAGTTATGCCTTCTGAATGGAAGAGACATAGAGATATGAGGACAAGTGAAGGAAGGCCACAGGAAAGAAAGTGGGAACATTTGAAATAAATTAGTGGAGCCCAAAATGAAAGGCTGTTGCACGAAGCACATGATCCAGTGTGGCCCACCTTATCACTAAGTTCATGGATCTAACGTATTTGCTTCCTCAACCAACAGGATCCATCATAAAAAAATAAATAAAAAAAAATAAAAGAAAAGAAAACCCTACTTCTTAATAATGTGACAGATAAAAGCAGGTTGCATAGTTAATACGTGTAGGGTATGCGTAATAACGTACGTACAGCTACAAACGTAGACATTATTATTATTATTAGACAAGCACAGCAACGATAGACAATGTAACGTTTTGTCCTTAGAAACAAAAACGGGCTCATATAAACATACTCCATTATTTCTTGTCCCTAATCTCCAACTATTTTCTCATATATATAGAATACACAATACATATACAAGAAAGTTATTTCTAAAAAATGGTGCCGACACATTATATAACTTGGCTCCAATATTAGACTACCCCGTTGCTCGAGAAATTAGCATTATTGCTTGCGTGCACGCCCAAGAGTAACAGAGCAGATAGTGGTCGAACGTGGAATGTACAAGTTTGACCCTAGCTTCTGTTCTTGCACTTCTCCACAGCTCTTGGTGCTGTAAATATATCAAGAAGTAATAAACCTCAGGGTGAATACACATGAATTAATTAATTAATTAATTAAGATGTTATGTGGTTAATTTGAAGCTTAATTAATTAAGATGACTAACCTAGCCCGATTGCCTCAGATCCTTTCATTATGCGGAGGCGCTTGCATGATTCGACGAACATTCTGTGAAATAATATATAGAAATTAGTAATGTTGAAAAAAGCATGTGGTGTATAGTTAGTGAAAAAAATAAAAAATAAAAAAAGAGAATAAGGATGAAGAAGACTTACTCCCAAGGTACGTCACCGACGAGCATCCAGTCTCCATCTTTGTCTTCATAGGTTGGTACGTAATCAGAGCTGTTCAGAAGATCAATCAATTTGCTCTCGTTCATGAAGTCTTTCATGCCTTGGGATCCACACTTGTCAATGGTGAATGAACTGAACATTTTAGCCAGTGCATCCGAGAGCTCTTGGTAGCTCTTGTACAACTTCAAGTCCACCTTTCTTAGATAGGGAGCACCATCCATGCTAACCTTCACGAAAGCT
This sequence comes from Pachyrhizus erosus, assembly GCA_026544285.1. Taxonomy (NCBI): domain Eukaryota; kingdom Viridiplantae; phylum Streptophyta; class Magnoliopsida; order Fabales; family Fabaceae; genus Pachyrhizus; species Pachyrhizus erosus. The sequence continues at coordinate 5,531 of JAMLFT010003776.1, read as the reverse complement.
GCGCCCGTGTTCGCACTGTTGCTGCTGCTACTTGTGGCGCCTTTTTCGCTTTCATTGTTGTTGCTCCTTTGGACATTGTTAACAATGTTCTTTCTGAATGACCTCACTGGTGGCCAACCCACCACTTGTGCCCTGAAAATTATTCATAATTAACTACATCAATTAATTATATCATGCATCCTCGTCATCCTCGTCCACTCTTGTTAAGAGCATTAATTTGATGGTCAAGGCACGGAAATACTTGTTAAGAGACGTGCGGTTTGAAACTTTGAATTTACTATATATTATATGGTTTTTAAATTAATAAAAAGCTATTATTGTTAACTTGGGGGGATTATTCAGGTATATAATAATTGCTTGTGTTGCCCACATGTTTTTGGAATTAATAGAATGATAAATAATATATATAATATGTTTAAGGGAGTGATGGATGTGTTAGGTGATAGGACAGGGGCGTGGACTATCCTTTTCCTTTTTGCCCTTTGCTGGTTTGAGTGTGAGAAATTGTTGGGTGGTTGAGAAAAAGTAAGATTCCATGTGTCCTGTCCTTTTCCACTGTCTACCCGACAACGAAGCATGCCATCCGCAAAAGCAATCCAGCCAAACTTGTGTAGCGTCCTCTTCCTTCCTCCTCAATCCTCATCCTCTCCTCTATCACTCGTTACTTTTTCTTGCTTAAAATCTCCACGACACTTTCCTTTTCTCCTCCAACCCGGATGACTAATTTACATTGTCCTTTATACTTTTTTACTTTTGTCCCTTTAGCCGTTCGTTCTACTAAAACACACACAAAAATCATGCGTTTGCAATCTATATTATATAATGCATCCTTTTTTTAGAATGCCTACCTAATTCCAATATATATAATTAATTAACTGCTAGCAAACTTTGAAGTCCCCTATGTTGTATTTTACAATTAAGACCTTCAATGGATGTTAGATTTAATTAATGTTAAATAAATTTCATTGGTAACTTGTAAACAAGGTCAAATATTACCTTCTAAATTAGGATCTGACCGTTTTCCGAAGCGAGTTCCGTTAATCGTTAGGTACTATTAAAACCGGGACATGATATTTTATTATCTATCTTATCATATCAGGATTATAACCTTGGTTGCCAGAGAAAACCACATTTTTTTTATAATTATTTTCCATGGATCATAAAACTGGCACATGATAATCACCATGCTTGCATTAAACACAGGCATACAATAATAAAAGCATAAAGAAACAGAGGCAGTTAAAAAAAATTAAGGAAGGAAGAAATTATTATATGAATCAAACTAAATAATCATCCTGACAAATTTCCATACAATACCTAATAATTTTGACATGAGTAATTTTAGTGTGATGATTAGTAGAAACATAAAATACGTAATAGTGGAGAGCATATGATAATATTTGAAAGGAAGGAGGAAAAACTTACTTTGAGGGTGGCTTTGCTGGGTCGTTAGTGCGAGCAGGAGGAGGTGCAGTGGAGTTAGCAGCAGCAGCAGCAGCAGTGATATTCTTCTCTTTAACTACGTCAGAAGAGGCATTATTTGAGGTTGAGGAAAGGTTAAGCTTCAAATCCACGCTAGCACTGCTTGTATCCGAAAAGCCCCTCTTCCCAGTAAAGGCAGTAGTACTGCTGCTGCAAGTGTTTTTGAGGGTGGAATCGCCCTCGTTTCCACTGAGTGGCAGCCCGAGTCGCAACTCGGTTTCTTCAAAGTTGATCATCTTGTACTTGTCTCGCTCTGCTTCCATAACACTTGTCATTAATTCCAGCAACCTTTGGAAATAGTTTATGTCAGAACACGGGTATGTTATGCTTCTTACTGTGTGCTTAATTGGATTCAGAAACGTAAATACTAAGTTTGAGAATTGAGGTTTTTGATGTTGGGAGGAGAAACAGGTATGTGTTGGGAATAAGGTTTTGGTGATATATGTTAAGAGTGTGGTGTGTTGAAGGGACATCGGGCGGTGGATATGATCCCACGTGTAAGAGATTCTGATGGTTGGATCATCCGCTGCTTGTCGGAAGATGACGTCATGGATGATGTCATAATAATGGGAATAATTGTGGTGTGCCTGGTGGACATCCTAGTTTGGTTCTGCCTGCCTTTCATTTGTTTGCCAGGCTCCACGCACCAATTATTAATTCCATTTTACTAAACTAGGTAAAGCAAAAATATTTGTTGAACACAATCATCAACACTTGTCCTTTTGATTGGTAATATGTTTTTTTTTTCTTTTTTCTTTTACGATTGCTAATATGTTTTCAAACATTTATGTATATAAAACAATTAAGATAATTGTGTCATTTTTTTTTTTTTTTTCAAATCTTGAAACTCTTTGATAGACAAATTTCGAGTTCTAACTCGCTCATTTTAATTGACTGCTAAATTATTGTATACTGGATATCAAAAGAGAAATATATATATACAACTACCATTTCCCGGTACTAAGATGACAATTGGATGTAAAATCAATTATTACTTATAAAAAAAAATACTTGTAAGGAGTCAAATTTTCATTTATTAAAGAATTTAATTTTACTATAAAATTTTTACACTAACAATCGACCACCAATCATTGATAATGTAATTTATAATATAATTATTATAAAAATCAATCAATTTTTCATACATCAACTTGAATTCTCTTTTAAAAAGTAAATAAAAGAAAGAGTTTAAAATTAAGAAATAAAGAGACTTAAGAGGGATGTTGAGAAAAAAAATTAATCTTTCATATATAATAATTTATAATTAAATAGTAATATAAAAAAATTTTACGTTATCATTATGTTTATTATTTGTTAAATGAATATAGATGTAAATATAAATAATTATATCCACAAACTTTTGTAGGTATAGTATAAGTGTTTATAGTTTGAATTGGATTAATTTAAGGAGAAAAACAATCTAATCCAATTATTGTATTTTATCATTTGATCAATTATTGTATTAGTGGTGATTTTTAAAAAATCTGGTGCGATTTAGATTGAATCAGTTTTGAATTTTTTAAAGAGACAAAAAATATATAAAAAAAATGATGAAATAAACACTCGATAAAAATATGGATCACATCCAAAACGTGAAATAATTGTTGTCACAATACGCAAGAGAAATGGGAGGAACAAGAGAAAGAGAAAAGAAAGAGAGAGAATGGGAAAGGGAGCCACCACCAAGCTGCCACTATGACTGCTGTAAGCCACCTACAATACAACCGTTAAAAAAAAAAAAAGTGTGCAAAGAAAGGAAAAGGGAGATGAGGAGAAGGGAGTGAGAACGAGAGGAAGGGGGAAAGGGTTAATGGTAAAAAAGGGATTTAAGTAACAACTTGATTGTTGCTTATTAACATCAGCCATAACAATGGCCTAAACCTTGTTCATTTTGAAATTTAAAAAATGTGAGGTAGAAAGTAAGAGATAAAACAAATGTACATACTAGGGATGTTTCAATTTTGACACTTAAAAAAGTAAAAGTAGTCAAGTCGTCGCATACAGTTAAATATTTTTTTTTCTCAAAAATATTCTGTAGCGATGACTAGGCTGTTGTTTATAATTTTATTTTTTTTTTAAATGTGGAATAGTGACGATTAGGTTGCAATGATCTCATAACATTGTCTATTGAATCCGTTGCTAATTTGATGTTTTAATAATTTAATGAAATGTCTTAAATTTGAATAATGTGTATACAGTTTGCTTTAAATATAAAAAAATAATTTGATTATTCATAATAATTCTATCTTTCTTAAACATGCGTGTATATAGTAAAAAATACTTGTAGTGTCTATAAAAAAGAATATACAATGCAGCTAATGGTTTAGTTTATACGAGTTTTTAACGTTGATTTGTAATATAAAAAAATTTAACTGCAGCAGATACATCGTCGGTGAAGGAAACTGATGAAAATTATGTTAATTTTGTAATGGAGAATTATGCAGAAAAAGAGGAGGGATAGATAAGGCTTGAAGTATTGTGATGTTTGGCATTGAATCTTTTTCAATCTTTATATACTTATCTTTTGTCCACTTTGCGTGGCCGCCATCTAAAGCGGTCCCCTACGGAGGGTCCAACCACTGTTCTGGTTAAAAGGTTTCACTGTTGTCGACCATGCCTTCAAACATTACATACTACTTTAATACCAAATTACCAATCACCCTTCAACCCTGTTATCAAGATTCAAGAATAACTATACTTCACACACAGCACGAGTTCACGTTCAACTAAGTGTCAAGTTTTTATTTGCATATAATTGTGTGGTCATGATTGCAATCAAATAAATATTTTTAAAAGCTTGGCACTTGTGATAGTGCGAGTTTATATATATCTCGTTTTTCTTCATAATTATTCCTGTAAATATGTTTTTATTGAGATGATGATCAGCCAAAATTCTAAGATAATGATAATGACTTTGGGAAGATTTGATTATGACAAAGCAAATAAATCTTATCTAAGATTGCAACTAATTCGTTTTTACTGTGATTAAAATTTTCATTCTACGTGTAGTATTGCTTTACTACTATTAAGACTTTTGGACCACTTATTTTAGAAAAGAATAATGATCATTTCACGCTCAAATATATAACCATGTGACACCCTTTAAGCTTATATACCTCAAGTAGCAATAGAGAAATAAAAAAGAGAGGGAGCTATAAATATGATAAGAAAGAAAACTAAAAGAGAAATATAATCTTAGAATAATAGAAATTACTACTCGAAAAAATTAAAATTAGTGACAAAATAATTTGTAAATGTGTTAATTTTGTGACTTAGATAGAAAAATAGAAAGTTTACATGGAATTCCTAAGCTAGCAATAAAGGTGTTTAATTAAGACATCATTTCACCTTCTAAAACACTAAAATTAGTAGTAAGATATTTAAAATTAGTTTTAGTTAACATTAAAAATTGTAAATATAAGTACACACATATTATTGGAAGATTTACTGCTCATAATTAATGTATTATTTAAAGAGAAAACTACACATCAGCACCCCTAAATTTTAAAATTTTGTTTGTTTTTCTAAATAAACATGCTAAACTATTAATTATACTTATTATCCCAATAGGCCATTTTATTAACCTGGTGTTAATTATTGCCGGTCATACCATCCCCACTGTTGATTTTAGACAAATCCAAACCCATGATTAATTTGTTTTCTCTCAGTAAATTAGTTTTTTTCTTTTAATTTTTTTCAAATAAAATATAGTACAACAAACAAGAAAATAACTTAAATTCCATCTGTCTGATTATCTCCTTCTTTCAACCCCAAAACTTCATACCTGGCCTCACGGTGTGTTTATGTTTTAATTTTTTTTGTAATTGATGCAACTAATAAACTAATGGGTCTGATGAATTTTTGTAATGATCGCCAACAAGAAGAGAATTCAGAGTCACATGAATATCCCCGACCAAAAGTGTTACAATCTCTCCAAGGATCTTTGCATTCTTCTTGAAAATGCTTCAAAAATCTTAGAAATGGAAGAAGATTAGAAGTGGTTCCGCCACTTCTTCCTAGGAAGAAGATAAGGAAAATAGAATTCCGCC
>JAMLFT010003775.1:0-21189 GCA_026544285.1 Pachyrhizus erosus | reverse complement strand
ATTCTGTTTCATAATATTTTTTATGATCAATTATATATTAAATAATTTTATATTATAATATGTTTTTTTATAAATTTTATCATTTAAATTTGCAATTTTTATGAATTTGATCAATGTTGACACATTACTAAAATATGACCATAAAATATGTTAATTTTTCAGATTTTATTACTTATACAATGATAAAATTTATAAAAATTAAAAATATGATATTAAAATTGAAAAAAAAGATAGTAAAATATATAAAAATTAAAATTCGGTAGAGGGGGATTTGCTTAGCGAATTTCGTTTGTGCCTTTCTTTTTTAGGTGATGATATGTCATAATATTTTTTTATTTGCATTTTAGGTGATGATCGAGAGTACATATTTTGTCTGATACTCAAATTAGGATATTCTCAACCGAATTTGGTAAGGTTTCGTATTTGTTGGGGACATCAAGCTGGTTATGTGAATACTTCTAACCTCAAGCTTTCACAACTTGACACCTCATACTATCTCCAAGGACTTCGAGAGCTTACGGACATTCCTCATGTACCATATTGTAGTCAACCCATGCAATCCTCCATTCTTAATGTTCACACAAGATTTTGATTCATCAATTGTACACCACCTCCTCTATCTTTGTGACCGAGTCTCCATCATTACTACTATCACAACTTTACATCTTTAAATAAGGTTTAACCCGTAATAATCAACATCATCAAAAACTCTCTAGCGTTCTTTTTGTACTTTGGACTCTTTGCCTTTTTCATTTTCAATCTTACTAACATCACATTTGCACTTGGGGAGTCATCATACTCTTTGAGACTCGTCGCTAGCATTCATTGTACATTTTATTTTTCATCATCCGTATTCGTCTTTATTTTTCAAAGACGATCTATCATATTCCTTTTCGTCAGGACATACCTCAATCATAACAAATTTTCTATTCTAACAACAAGAATAAGTATATGGTCATATCAATCCAAGAAATTTATGTTCGTCAAATAACAATCAATAATATCAAAGAGTAGCAAAATATTTTTGTCTCAAACAAACGCCACACACCATCATTCATATCATCGTGTATATATATATATACATAAAGAGAAAAGATAATTTACTCTTTTATTTTTCCAAATTTTCTTCAAATTTTTATCCCTAAGTTCTAAATCCTAATTTCTAAATTTATTGTTATAATTTTTTTTATTATCAAGATTATTATTACTATTATTAAGATATTCTTATTACTATTAACTCTTTTTATTATTATTATTATTATTATATATATATTTTTATTCTGATTTCAATTCAGAATTCAGATTCTAAGTAGTCAAACTTTCTGCTACCTTTCATAATGCGTATGATTATTTGTATTTTATAAATTTATTTATTTAAATATTATTATTTTTATTTTTATTATTCTAGATTGTTCCTCTGCATGCTCCCTGGGTGCCACTGACAGCGTTGTAACCTCGTTCTTCCTATTCAAAAAACGTTTCGCTATTATATTTATTTATTATCGTATGATATATATATATATATATATATATATTAGAGTGCAATTTTTGAAAGACAAAAATCTTTTTGAATACGTTTTACTTATTTTTGTTGTTTGAAACATTTGTAAAATAAAAAGAATTATTTTATGTAATAACTACAAATAAAAATAAATGTTTACATATAAAGACAGATGATAAAATTATATAGAGATAATAGATAAATAATTTATCAAATAAATTATTTGTTTATTATAAATAGTAAAACTTAGTTATTATTTATAATATTGAAATATAATTTTTAAGAATCTAATTCGTCTACCTTAATACTAAGATTTAATGAAAGTAAAATAATAAATCAAAATTATAAATAACATAAATTTTAAAAACATCAGTCTTCTCTTATAGATAGATATTTATATTGTTATCCCCTAAATCTCTTTTTAATGACTTCCACCATCATCTCCCAAGAATTTAATTTTGTTGGATCCATCTCAACAAATAAACCAAATATTTCATTAGCAAGTCATTCATCCTACAATTCAAAACAAACTTAGCCACTTGAAGCCACACTTCTTGTACATTTAATCCTATTAATAAACTCTTATGAAAATTAAGTTTAACGTCATATACAACTTCAAACAACTAAAATATCGGTTTCATTGCCCATATATTAGACCAAGATTTCTTCCCAAAAATCAAAATATCATCAACAAATTATAAATGAAAAATTTGCTTATACATGTCAACTTACACAACATATTCAAACCCTTCACAACTATAAAAAATAAAAAGGAGATAAAGGATCCTTTGCCTTACATTAAAAGATGTAGACATACATTAAAAAAAAAAACTTAATTTTTCCATTTGTTTGGAAACCCCATATTCTATACACAACAAATACTCCAATCAACTAAGATATAATCTTTTTCAAAATCAACTTTATACATAATCAACTTTTTTCCTTTCCACTTTGGTTCCTCCACAATCTCATTTCCTATCAAAACCTCATCTATGATTAATGAATTATAGAAGACTTCAATTTCCTTAGTTTAGATTGAAAAAGCTGGAATTACCAATTTATCCAAACACTTCTATTTTTATAAACATAAAGATTTGCCTATTTACTTCATAATTGGGTTGACAATTGGTCTGTTGAAAAAAGATATTGCTAACCAACATCTACATCTAGGCTTGACAAAAATTCATTAAATTTAAGGACATTTGAATTTACACTCTTTTTTTCTTCTCTTTTTACTCTTCTTTTGTATTTTTAATTTATTTTTTTGACAAAAATATTCTTCTTATAAACTAATATTTGAAACATATTTTATAGCATTCAAGAATTTAATTTTTGAAAGCACAAAATTTTAACACAAATTAAATTTCTAAAGTATGATTTTCTCATTTCTCCAAAAAAAAAAGAATCAATATCTCATTCCATGACTTTATCTATTTGTTATTTTCAAAAATCTTGTTGAGTTTAACTCACCATTAATACAAACACATACTTCATCACCCACTTCACAACATAGGATAAATCCTCCTTTAGTTGAGTTTATGGTCATGTATTATAAAATACTACAAAAGTAAAGATAAAATTTACTTTGATAATCTTTATACTTAAAAAAATAATTAGTTTCATATTATTGTTGGAGAGTTATCCTTAGTGTCCCTAAAATAAATATTAGTTTTAAATCGAATAAAATAAATTTCAAAATTAAATTTTAAGTCAATTTAATCTAATTAATGAATTGTTTTTTTCATCAATAAGTTTCTAATTTTTACACAATGTTTTAAATATTAAATTATACTAATTTGATTTTGGGTAATAAATTACATTTTAAAATTACAATATTAGTTTAATTCTTAAAATTAAAAAATATCATTTTAATCCTTAATTTATTAAATATTAATCATTTTAAGTTGTTATTTTGTAATTTTAATAATTAAAGAAATCACTATTTAATAATATAATGAATTAAAATGTTCACAGTTTAATAATTTAAAAAAATTGAAATAACATTCCTATAATTTTAAAATTAAATTTAGAAAAAAAAACAATTTGCTTTGGAGTATAATGAAAAAGTATTAGTTAGTTTTGAATTGAATAAATTAATTTTTTAAAATTAGATATTTAAATCAATTCAATCTATTTTTTTGACATATAATGTTGTTAAATATATTAGATTACTTTGATTTTGAATAATACATTAATATTAGATATTAAAAATCCTAGTTCAGTACATTAAATAGTATGAACGTAAGTTGTTATAAACATTTTATTAAGTGAGTTTAATTTTCACCTATAAAAAACACTTATATTAGTTAATTTAGTTCTAAAAATTAAGTATTATTCTAGGTCTTAAAATTAGTATAAACACATTTAGTCATTTTAAATTGTTATTTTTAATCTTAAAGCAATCATTATTTAATAACACCATGATTTAAATTTTTTATCATTTAACAATTTTGAAAAAGTGAAAAAACATTTCCTTAATTTTAATATTAAAATAACATTTGTTTTCTTTTCATACAGAAAACGTTAACGTCAAAACAATATCGAAGAGGAAGAAGAAGATAGAAAAAGAAGGGAAACAAAAGACGAAGCATCATCAGCACCAAATACCATAACGATGGCGACTTTGTTGTGCGTCTCCAATCCAATCTCTCATCCCTTCGCATTCGCTTCCTTCAGGGCTCCACCCTTCTTCCACTCTCCGGCACTTCGCATCACGGCCGCCGCCCGGAAACGGCGAGGCTCGGCGGTGGCGGCTCGTGCGGGCCCCAGCACCAGCAGCATCCTCTTTGCCATTGCGCTCCCTTCCTCTCTCCTCGCTGTCACCATTTTAGGCGCACTTCGAATGGGTGAAAAGCTCGACCGTGACTGGCTTGAAGAGGTAACACTTAAAAAAAAAGTTTTCAACTTCAAACCTCATAAATAGAAAAAAAAAAAAAAAACAACTAGTTAGCAAAGAAAATTTCTCTAAATTTTCTAATGAAAATTAGTCTTTTATATCAATGAGATGGTTAAAAAAATTAAAATTAGCATTTTGGATAATTGAGTCTTTTTGGGTAATGTGGGCTTTGTGAGTTGCTAGTGGGAACTTGTCACATGTCTTACACGTGTTTGACGAAATTCTCCATTGGTTTTACGCAATTGTGCTCACTCTCGTTACTGAAGAAATGTTAGCAATAGTAACGTGTATTCTTTGTACTCTGTTATTAGGTAAAATTTATTAAGATTTTGGGTCATTCTGTGATTCTTTGTAAATTTTAGTCCAAAATAAAAGTGAGTTGTAAAGAGGTTAAATAGTGTGTTCTGGTATCCTTTTAATAATAATAGTAAGGGTATGGTAATGAGTATTCTAAGAATGAATTTGTGTGCACCGTAGAATTGTTAGGTGGAATTGAGTCAAGAGTCGAGAAAATTGTTGATATTTTTTAGGCATGACAAGGCCCTAGTTGATACACACAGAGTAAAGCTCTACTTGTTGAATCGTTTGACCTTATATTTTTTTGAGATATTTGTTTTACAAGGTTTTGTCATAACATCTATAATGGCTTCTTTGATGGGTACAAACTAATTGAATCCTTGTATCTGAATTCTCCAATTGATTTTCCATTTCCATTAAGGATGTGATTTCTACCAACATACATCTGAAACACTTGAATTAAGGATATGTGATTCTATTTATCAGCCAAATAAAGTATATAAAATCTACTTGTTCCTTTACACGCTAGTTTTAAGTTTCTAAGTTCTAATCAATCGTGTATGTGAAATTGAAGACTCGTAACTGATCCCTTTTAACAGTATTTGTCAGTTATCTGCTGTTTTGATAAATAGTATGTGGAACTGGAGTTAATTCTTGTTATGAGGAAATTGATTAAGTTAAAAATGGTTAGTATCCCTGATTCGTTGACGTCTTTTACAAATAACAGATGGCAAAAAACGAAGCTTTAATGGAACTTGAAGAATATGATAACGAGGATGACGACGATGATAGTGGGAGCAAAGAGGACAGTATGGAAACTTATGTGCAAGAAGAACGTCCCCTTCCGCAAGCTCGCAACAGACCCAAAAGGGAAGCTTAAAGTTTCATCTAGTCTATAAAACTACAATTTTATCTAGAATAATCTTGCTGCAGTGGATAGATCAGAAGACTTACAAATGTAGAGAGAGAGGGGAGGTGTCTTTCTTCAAGCTTCCAAGTTCCCCTCAGTTCATGTTGCATTGGTTAGCTTGTCATCAAATCTATTGAAAAAGCAGTAATCAAGTAAGATGAATCTTATGTGTAACCTTATAAAGATTTATAATGTAACAGGGCATATCATTTTTTCAGATGTAAGTACAAATACTATTTTATTTTGAAAGTACCAATAAAAGTTAAGGTAAATACGTCATATTTTCGTAGTTGTCACACTTGAACATGTAAGCGTGGAAAAAATAGCTTTGTTTCATTCTTGATTTTAACAAGCCTATGAACAAACACAAAATCCCCTTTTGTTATCCCAAAAAGATTATCACCTACTTTTTTGCCCTGAATCTGTTAGTCAGGTAGATTTGAATTGTCAACTATTCTTATGTGGAATGCTTGTTATTTGTTTCAACGCAATTTTAAAGAATGCCTTTCTCCATTTAAAAATGCCATTTTAATTCTCACTGAATTTTGGTATTGTGCCCCCGAATCCATGAATTCAGTTGAGTAGGTTTTCTTATAACTACGGTTACAACAAAGAAATTGCTGTTCCAGAATTTTCCACCTAATTGATACAATAAAAAATATAAAAACAAGGGTAAAGGTGCTAGGACAGTGCTTCTAAAATCCCATAGATTAGTTCTGTATCAAACTTGAGAGAAAAGCACAAGAATCATTTGAAAGACGTGTGTAGAAACACAAAGTATACATAAAGGTTGGAAGTCAAATTTTTAAAACTTCTACTACAGTTAGTTGCAGTTAATAAAATTCTGAAAAATATCAAAAGGTAAATATGAAGTTCTGATCTGCCACTTCCATTTATTACAGCAGTTATCGTTCCTTGTGAAATTGAAATCTATTACTAGATTGGAAAATATTAGGAGCTTTACCTGCAACTGCAACGTAACAAAATGTATTCAAGTTGCAAAACATACACCAGAATCCACTGGAAAAACATTTGTCAACAAATATTAAGTCCATGATATTTAAAATTGGAAATGTTAATGACAGATTATTTAAAGAAAACAGAATCACATGTTCCAAGCATATCTAAACAAATTCTTTTCCTCTTAGGTTGGGAAATCTTCAAGATATTAACTTTTTCTTCGAAAACATTTGTTTAATGGAGATTTTCATTAATATTAATTAGTTTAACTTATGGACTCAGGAACTACATATTACAATTTACTTTGAGATTAAGTTGTAATGAACAAAGAAACATCTATGTTTAACATTCCCAAAACTCAGCGAAGAAAAAGGAGGTTAGAGCTAAAAAAAGATAATCAAAACTTCAGGCTAATTAACCATATCAAATCTCTAAGAGCTCCCACATGATATTTGGCTGAAGAAAATGCAATAAACTAGACACTTCAATGAAAGAAATAAGAAATTACAAGGCACGGAACCTGACTAATGGAGATCCTCCATACCAACAAATCTCTACACTGTAAGTTATAAACAATTCATCACTGTGCTTTGTTAAATACCATATATATGTGTGTGTGTGTAGAAAAACAGAAATTATGTTCTCAAAATAATCGGGGATATGCATGTCAAACGTTGTGGTCTGATGACCCGCAACCTGTGGAAGTTCTCTATCTGGGAAATCCTCAATTCCAACCTTGAGCACAAGGTTGAACTTAAGAAGGGTGACACTGATAGGGATAATAAAGTAGTTAGATTAGTTATAGAAGTTAAGGGCTTGGACAATTAAAATTGCTAGGTGTAGGGAGAGGGTAGAAGAAAGGTATTCAGATTTGTTTGCTTTGGATATTGAGGGGTGGCTCAGTATTAAAATGGGAAAGCCTCGGAAGGAGGATTCTGTCTCGTGATCTATGTTAGTGATTTAGTAAAGCATTATACAAGCGCCCTTTTCACTTCTACATTTTCCAACCTTTCTTTAATCTCAAGAGTCTGCTTGTTGGGTTCAACAGAAACGAGACTCAAATCATTTATATTTCATTACACGTCAAAATTACATTTCAAGGTACCTAGAGGCAAAAGCCATAAGTAATAGGAGTATATACTGAATACAAAAAAGTGTGAAGGTTGAAGCACTAGGAGATGCCTCCAAAATCCAAAATGGAAAAATCATCAAGTTCAATAATTCTGAGAAGTGTCACTTGTTAAAGATGGCAGGCTCTGCATCCAAGTTGATTCCTTTCCTTTTGAATCCTGTATATCATATTCCTTCCAGTACTCTTTCACTCAATCTGAAATTCTGAATTTTTCCAAGCCCCAGGTATCCATTCAACGAGTCAAGTAATTTTTTTATCTTTCCCAGAGATACCTGTAAGTCTGTAACAATTCAAACAACGCAAGATTATCAACCCTTAACACATGAAAAGAAGAGAGGACACAAGTGGCCTACTAATTCCCTACTTCCCAACGATAGCAACACTTGGTTGTAATTTTTAAGTATTAACACCAAATGAGCTTATTTATTCAACCTTCATTTAATCTAATAGTCTTCATCTACCTAACTGTTAAGGACCCTGAACAGAAAATAGAGAAAAGGAAAGAAAGATTGTATTTGTTGATTTATTGCGAAAGATCAAAACAGAGAGAGAGAACTCTCCTTCAAGGACTTTTCCTTCACAAAGGATCTCCTTTCACAAAGAGATAATGCTCAATTTACAAATGATAACAGATCTGAATGAATTTCCTTGCCTATAGTCCTATTTATTTATGTCACTAACTCACTAACTAATTTTCCAACTATCCTAACTAACTACCCTTCCACAGTCCTAACACTAACAGACGCCAAGAGTTTTAAAATTTTGTCCAAAGTCTCAATATTATATCCTTCTACATGGATAATGAGTTGAATATTCCTAAATAGGCTTCCTCACTTCCCAGTGTACAATAAACCCCATGATCTTTTGTCTTTCTTCAAATAAGCAGTAGCTTTCAAGCAAGTAAATAATTCATTGTTAGATGCCAGATACCAATCAGAATGATGCAAATATGTCCAACTTCAGATCTAAGATACATATTGGATTAGCAACCAGTCTGTATAGTTTTGCACATCACAGCACATATCCTATACATGCCACAAATCATAATATAGTAGGGAGGAAAAAACATAAAGGATAGTTACAAACAGCGAAGAAAGAAAACTCAAGACCATAGAGATTCAAGTTACTTGCTAAGTGACCTAAAATGGGCAAGGGAAAAACCGAATCAAACTCTCCTCATTATAAGCATAATCAGGCCATTTCCCCAAACTCAATCTAAGGAGATTATTGATATTAGAAATAAATAAATAAATAAAATGCATGATTATCCTTGGTTGAATCAAATTTATAATGACAAGCTTTTCAACGATTATGTTTGATAATGTCTTAGTTGTGTGTCATTTTACACACATACAAGGCAAACTTCATCCCATTAGGGTTGGTATAATTTGGCCTGTCTCAATAAACAGATAAAATATTAAGGATTTTGGTAGTCCAAAAATGAAACCAAAAAAAGGAGTAAGAAGTTCAGCATAGTGCGAACAATACTATAAATAAAAAATGCTTCAAATGCTAGAAAAATAAGTGACTTAGCATCAGAGGTGCATTCAAGTAAATACCTTAGAGTACAGATAAAATAATCAACACATACATACAACTATATAAAGAAGGTCTGAAACGAAGTAAATGTAAAGGTGTCTTAGGGCATGTTTGGTTTTCAGTTCAAAGTACTTTTGGATGTCGATCGTATTTTTGGAGACTAAATTCATTTTAGTGACATGTTTGGTTACTCCAAAAAGTACATTTGCAATTGTAAATTTTGCTTGAAAACTGAGTTTTGTAAAAATAAAACTTGGGTTGTTTTTACAAACTCAGTTACTTAAGTTTAACCCAAATAAGTTTGACCCAAACTTAAGTTTGCAAACTTAAATCCAAATTCCAAACATGCACTTAGTTGCTCTATTGCTTGCAGAGTTAGCCTCAACCATGTTTTTATCCAAGTCAAGTCATGGGCAGTAGCAAGAGAAATGGCTAGTAGTCCAGTTCATCTATGTAAAACCTATCCTTCGTACTTTTGGAATAGACTGGCAAATGCAACAAAGGTTAATACATAGTTCTACAAACATATAACAAGCATGCCATTAATTCACATGTACTAAAAGAACATGCCATTAATTCACATATGCTAAAAGATAAAGTTCAATTAAGATAAAAGTAAAATTATTGAGTGTGTTCAGATTTTGTATAGTTAACAAATTAATCAAACAGTGAACAGTCCCTATCCTACTTCAGCGTGAGAATAGAAGGCTAATTCTCTGAATCATCTCAGCACCTAAAAAATGGCCATAAAGGCCTTTTTATTTGGTTCCAATGAGAGTCCAAAGACCTGATGAGGGGATGGAGAAAGGTGGATTAACTGTGAGCAAAGAGATTTGGCATAAATTCCTGCATCACAGGAATACTCTTAATTATATACTTTATATATAAAAAAATGTATATTAAATATTTATATTCCATTCTTGTTTTCGCAGTTGATGTATGTAAATAACACTAACAATTGATATTCAGAATTCCATTTACACCCATGAAGCATGTAAGAGCTGAAGCTATGGTTTGATGCCAGTTGACCTTTCTGGAGCAACTTTGTTTTGTTAAAGGATGCAATCTATGCAACCTGGAAATTTATGACCTTCATTACACAACAGTCCAATGTTATTATGTAGGATATGCACCAATCTCCGGCAACATGTGTCTAATCATGGTAAGATACTTTTGTTCACAGCCACAAAATTGAATATATCGGATATCAGAAGGAAGATAATCCATAACCAGATAAAAACAATGATTGATCCTCCCAGATGCTTTTCTGCATTCCACATGTTGAACAAAAATGAGAACAATCAGTCCCTATAATTATTTTCAAGTTGGCAACAGCTTACAGCCCTTTGCTTTTAATTTAGATTCTAGACCAAAGAACTTCAAGCCTGATAGCACCAAGTCTGCCGTCTTTTTCTTCATATGATCAATTAGTAATTCGTCATACACAATTGTATCAGATTCTGTTAAGTAGTTGTGCTCCCTCATGTTTGAGAAAACCTTCCTGGCCTCTTCAATTGTTCCATGCTTACACATGCCGGAGATGATTGCAGAATATATGACATTGTCTAGAGAGCAACCTTGTTCCATCATCTCATTTAATACATCAATTACCTTCTCTGCATCATTTGATTTACATGCATGAATAATGGTAAGACTATACTTAAACTCCATTGGTCCATCACTAACATTGCCTAAGCAATCGCGAACAAGCATCATGGCTTCGTCAATCTCTCCGATTTTGCAAAGCCCTTTTGCGAGGCAACTATAAGCTGCAACAGAAGGAATGCAAGCCATCTCAATGATCTTGTTGTGACACGCACATGCCTCTCGAATTTCACCAAGGTCAACAAGGCACATAATCGCGATACTATACGTAATCGAGTCAGGTTTCAAGCTTAACCTTTTCATTTCATCAAATAGTGATAACGCTTTCTTCACCTCACCAATCTTGCAAAGAGAATCCATAAAAATATTGTATATTTCAACACTAACATGACCTTTTTTCTTCAAGTGAGCAAACACCTCTAATGCCATTATCACTCCCTTCTTCTCCACCAAAACAGAGAAGAATTTGGAGAGATCATCAACAACCGAAAAACCCAATTTCTCCATCTGCTCAAGCAACTTGCAAAATTCCTCCATTCTATTCGCTTCAGCATAAGCCACCAACAATGGTTTCACCGTCAAGAACTCCAGCTCAAGCCCCTCCCGAACAGTCACTTGGAAAAGCTTGTAAGCCTTCTCAACCCTATTCAAATTGCACAAACCTCCAATAAGGCAATTATAAATCTCCAAATCCACCCTATACCCCGAGCTCACCAAATCCTTCAACAAATCAAAAGCGAATCCAACCTTCCCCTCGCTCACAAACGCCTCCACCAGCACTCCATATATCACCCTATCCACCAAACAACCCTTCCTCTTCATTTCCTCAAACAACTCATACCCCTCCTGAACCCTTCCCCCTCTAGCTAGCCCCACAATCAAAGTAACATACGCCTTCACATCGGGCTCCACCCCATCCCTCTTCATCTCCTCCCAAATCCTCAAACACCCATCCAAATCCCCCGCCGGAACCAGAATCTTCACCATTGCCGTGTAAGCAAACACATCCGGCTTACACAACCTCTCCCTCATCGTCCCCAAAACCTCCAACACCTGATCAATTCTCCCACCCCTACAGAGCCCCTTCACCAAAACCATGAAAGTCACACTCTCCTCAACCAACCCATCCTCCTTAAAATTCTCATAAACCGACAGCGCCAGATCCAAATGCCCTGTCCTAACCAAAGCCTCCATGATCCTATTGTACAAAAACACCCTCGGTCTAACCCCAAACTTGTTCCTCATTTTCTCAAACACATGGTAAACCCTAAGTCCTCTATTGGCGTCAGAGTGCATTCTGATCAAAATCTCGAACTGCTTCTCGCTGGGGGGCTTCCCATGGGAGTCCATGAGCTCGGGAAGCTGGTCCGCCGCGCGGAACTGACGGTGGCGGTTGAGGCAGTACGCGTAGGCGTTGTAGGAAGCGAAGTTGTGATTGAAGCCTTTTTGGGAAGAAGCCCAGTGGAAGAATTTGGAGGCCAGAGTGGGGTTGGGTTGGGCCTTGAGGACCTCGGCGACCAAATTGGGGGGCACCCTGCGGAGCTTTTTCAGTTCTGCTACGAGGTTGGGGCACCACTTGTTGTCGTTTTTGCGGAAGGCGTCGACGATGAAACGCGCGATGGGGGAGAGGCGGAGGGATGAAGGAGAGGGGTTTGGGTTTGGGTTTGGGTTTGGGCTTGGGTTGGAGAGGAAATGTGGGTCCCAGTTTTGGAGGTGGAAGGGTTTGGATTTGGGTTTGGGCTTGGGTTGGGAAAGGTTGGGGAGGGTTTGGCGGTTAGAGAAGAGGCCGCCGCGGACGGTGGGGCGATTCTGGGAGGGCTTGCGGTGGCCGTAGAAGAAGTAAAATTTGTTAGTGGGTTTGGTTGGGTGAGAGAATTGTGGAGGCATTTTTAGTTTATGATTTTCAAAATTGTTCTTCTGATTTTCTTTGTTGTATCAGTTTGTGTTGGTTGATACTACTTACTACTGACACATAGCAGTTCTCGGTTCAGTCACCTAACAGAACAGTTATGTATTTAAATTTATGACTTCTGCCAGGTGTTTTACTGATTTAGATGAGTTTTAATTAATTTTTTCGTTTTTGTAATTTGATATTTTTTATGTTTTATTTTCATAATTTTTTTAAATTATTTTATAAGTTTTAAATTTCTTATTTTTTGTAACATATTTACTAGTAAAAATAAATAAATCTTAAAATATAATGTATAAGTTTAATTAAAAATTAATAATCATATATTTTTTTAAAAATTGTTTAATATTATAAGGTGACTAAAACATTCCATAAATATCTATATTTAGAGTATGTATTAGTCAATTTATTATTTATTCATCAGAAAATATTTTTATGTTAGTTATATTTAGAGTATGTATTTTTATTTTTTAAGATATATGTATTCAAGAGAAAATAAATATTATATATGTGAGTGAGAAAATTTAAAATATTTATGTAATGTGTGAGTATTTTTATAAAGTTGAACAAAACAAATGAATAAAGATTTAAAAAATATGTAATTATTAATTTTATATTAATTTTTTATCATTTTCAAAACTTTGTTTAATCTATTTAGAAAAGAATACAAAATAAGACTCTAGAAATGATATGTGCCAAATTCTTCTAAAAGGATAAGTCATGAATGATCCATGACAAAGAATTAATAATTCTTTAATAAGAATAAACGATTCTTAGATAGAACTAAGAGAGATAACTAAGTTCTCAAAAGCAAATTTCTTCAATTTTTTAAAAATGAATGTCAAAGATACATCATTTCTTGAAAATTGAGTTTATATACTCTAGCTAAACTAAGGTCCATATGATGTAAAAAAACAAAGTCCAATAAAATTATCTAAAAATTATAGTATGTGCCAACTTCAAGGAAGCTCCTCCCACTCCATATGCATCCAATGAAGGCTCATGGGATTAGGCTTGAGCCCACTAAGAGTCCCAATGGGCTTGGATCCTAAAAGATCCAATTGAAGCTTAAATCTTCTTCTCCAAGGTTTTCTTTTAGTTCTAGTCATTGAGCCTTCAATCTTCAAGTTTCCAAGCCTACCTTCCTCTAATTCTTCTTTTTCATTGTATTCCTCAAATAGTCTTGTACAAGAGATATAATGATTTATTATTGAAATTAATAAACTTATATTGATATCATGTTGTTTTAGTAAGCTTACCCTTCCTCTTTGATTATCTATATGACTATAATCATAGTGTTATTCACAAGCTCCATAACTTTGGGTTTGCTAGCCCGATTATGATTTTCCTATCCCTAGAAGGAAAAATCCTTCCCTTTTTTGGGTGGTTATGGGTGAGGAATGATTCAAATCTCCGACACTGGGGTTTATATGAACTATAGGTCCAACCTGTTATCTCCATTAAATATTTATTTCTTGAAGTATCCTAAAAGATGAGAACATTTTCTCTTCGCAACTTAAGATGTAAAAGTGTTTCTTTTTACAAAAACAGTACGTTCTAAGATGTGAAGTGAGAGATAGAAGTTTTTATAGTTATATTGCGTTCTTACGGACAAATGTTAAGACATCAACACATTATGAACTTCTTTTTTGAGTTTCTAAAGTTTGTTATTGACCATGACTAGGTGTGGTGAGTACATTGAAACTCACAAAAAATAAACTACTCGATGATCTTACTATCATCTATATCCTAGTTGGAATATTTCTTCTTTTGATTCTATCAACGTGACAATTGATTTTTGGCTATTGATTAAGGAGATGTGGTAGACACCTTTCTACCACCTATATATTGAAATAAATTCCATGGAGGTGACAATTGATTTTTGACTATTGATTAAGGAGATGTGGTAGACACCTTTCTACCACCTATATATTGAAATAAATTCCATGGAGGAAACACACATAGACGTGATGATATTTCTTCTACAAATTTTTGCCTTATTTGTTTGTAAACTTAGGATGTGTAAAATGGTAAGCCGAAGGACATGTGTTTGTTATTCTAACTACACTTTGTATTTCTAGATATCCTTGATGTTTTAATTTTGGGCTTGTAGTATCGTGAATACCCCTGACGTTTTTTGTCATGAATAATCAATACTATATGTAAAATTGCTCTGATTGGAAATTTTAAATTTTTTATACAAATTAAAAATGGTTAAAAGTTTACTCATTTTCACAAATAAATTAAAAGAATATTTTACAGAAAACATAATATTTTTGTCATATAGTGATGATCGTTACACCCTACAAACAAAACTGACTGTAAAGAAACACCAAGGATTAGTGCATGCCGAATTTTGTTTGTAGAATGCTAGCCCAAATAATTTACAAGCTAGTTTGAACTTTAAAATCTCTCATTCTTCATCTTTTACTCTCCCATGTGTCTTCTTCATTAATTAATTATTCAATAAAAAATTACTTATTTCTTTAATTAATTTATAATTTTCTTTAATTAACATTAAGTATAATAAAATAATAAGACACTCGTGCAGGTTTAGATAGGTTCCTAAAATATTGATACATTTTTTTAAAAACATTTGCCCTTGAACCCCAATTCTCATTAATAACTTTAATCATCGTCCTCATTTAAAAATTCATATTTCTGATGTTACACAAAGAAAAAATTAGAATTTTTTCTTATAAAATTACATAACATCGAAGTATGGGATGTAAAGTGAAAATTTAAAAAAGACGCGTGTAATTTACTCAAATTTATGTTTTTTCACGTTTCACACTCACTAGACATCTCTCTTCTCTCTCTCTCTGCGTGTGTATCTTACTGTAATTATCTTACTAAATTATATGTTGAAGAAACAGTGTTATGCAACAACGCAATTAAAATGTCAACCATCCCCAACAATTCCATCCACCAATCTTTTGCAAATCCTTCTTACCGTGTTCAACTCCTACTTATATGCTGCTTTTAAGAAGCTAAACACCAATTAATATTAGCTTTAACATTAATACACTTATATCAGTTGAACTATAAATACTGAAACTTATGAAATTCATGTATAATAAAAAAAATTACTCATTTAATTTGTATAATAGCATAAAATTTATCTTTTACTCCTTATATTTTAAAAATCATTTCTTTTAATATATTTAAAAACACTTTCAAATTCCTTTTAATTTCTATCATTACAAAAATACAAAGATAAGTAAAGTTTGCCTGCAAAACTAAAAAATAAGCCCTGTACAACTATAATGACTAAATAAATAATTTTTCTAATAAAAAATGTGTTGACAAAAGCATGTCAAAGTTTATTACTAACATTCCACCTCAACAAAAACACGATGAAGAAAAATCATGCACAATTTGCTCCTTTGGGACTTCACCTTTCAGTAGATTTTTTAATAGGACTACTATTTTTTTGAGTTCATAATATTCCCTATTTAACAGGGACATCAGATTTAAATTTCAATTCTTCAAAGTTTTCGTACATGCTAACACAGCAGCTAAACGAATTGTGAACTATCGTTCATACCGGGTTCATAGTTCAGTTACTCCACTTTAGGTCAATGACATACATTTAATTTCCGAGATAAAATACACGTATAGCTAAATAAACACAACAAAGATCAATTCCTTATATCATTGTCATCAAGTTCTCAAATTAAATAGTAACGTGGCCATTTTTAACACATTCATAATGTAGGTTATTTAATATAAGAAAAAAAAATCCACATGTCATTATTTAATTTGAGAATTTAATGGCAAAAATATAAGGAACAAAATAAGGTGTTTAGTTGTAGGAAGCCTTACTGGAACATTGCTCAAAGATCTCTAGCCAAGGGTTCCAAGTGCCAACGGGATACAGCATTTCCCAAATCACCTAATTTGGCCCAACTTTGCTGAGGAATAAAGTTGTGATGTGATTTAGTTCATGTAGTGTTGGTGTCATCTCTGATACTGAAAAATGTTCTCTACTAACTCCAAAATTCATGAGACCAACCCAGTTTTTTGTCTGCAGAGGACTAAAAGAAAGGCAAATGATGATACAGGCCAGTGAAATAATTAAACTTTACACCCAAGGATAAAGAAATACGCCACATTTCATGATGTATTTATTTCTTAGGAAGAGGATCTTGAAGTATTGTAATCCTTTACTCTGTGCCAACCCTTTAAACCTCAAGGATAAAGCAAATACCATATACTATTGCAAACAAAACCAACTTCACCCCAAAATCCAGACACGGTTCCACTCTGGCTTATCAATAATGACCAGTATAAACAACAAAAATTTGTTGCCCACAAAAAGAAAAAAGTCAGTATGTTCTAATGGCTATCAAGGGACAAAATCCCTCTTTTTACTTTTCTCCTTACCCCAGTAATGACCTGTTTGATGACCATCCCTTTGAAATTGAGAGCCATTATAGCCTAAAGTATGTCGATGAGAGCCTTCCCTCCACCGGTTGCCCTGATTCCATTGGTTACCCTGATTCCGGGCAGTCCAACCTCCATAATTCCTTCTAAATTGCAAATCACTTGAAACATCCATCTTTTCCTGTTGCCTCCATCCTGATGCATTTGACCCACTGTTTCTCCATCCTGTTTTCATTGGAGTTACATTCTGTTGACTAGATTTGCATTGCCAAGAAGAGTTGCCAATGTTAGACAAATTATTTGACTGCTGCTGGCACCAAGAACTGTCCCTAGCCTTACCCCATCCTTTATCCTGTAAGTTTCCAGAATTCCAATCCTTACATTGATTGTTATGGTTCTTTCCTTCATTCCAACCCCATGACTTAACAAGACCACCTTCCCAAGCATTGTCAGTTAATCCTCCATTTCCATGAGTAATGCTACACTTCCATGGATTGTCACTACTATCCACATCTCCAGTGTTTCCCTGCTTCCATCCTTGTACTTTATTATTTTCTAAAGCTCTGCTAAGAGGTGTATCAGTACATTCCCAAGGATTTTCATCATTAACCCAAGTTTTTGTTCTTTTGTTTTGCATGGCATTTTCTTGTTCCTCATCAGGCACATTAAAGAATGCTCTATCTACTTCTTTAATCAGATCAGGATCAATATAAGGATTCCAATCTATTTGATCAATATAAGTATCTGGATCAGGCAGAGAAATGTCACAGGGAAGGCTGTTGATCTTTGCCCAGTAACGCTTTTTGGCATTTTGAAATGCTTCTTCAGCGGCTGAATTATTCCAATCAAACACATTACTGTGGCAATATACAAGCAACTTTGTATCAATAATTTTCTGCCATGGTACGAACCCAACTAAAGTGCAGTATTTCTTCTCCCATAAAGGTATTCCGTCCTGCCAATACTCTTACAAGATTGAAAAATAAGAAATTCAGTATATTGAATATTGAAGTTACATTGGCAATGGGGACTGTAATGAATAATAAAATCATCATATCATCATAGTAATTACTTTCTCAGACATAAAGGAATACAGCTAAAGAAAAGTCAAAGCCTCTTGCATTGGTAGGTTAACACTCAACAACCACAAAAGCTATGCAGAATAATTATATGAAAATCTAAAAAAATTCTGAAATCTTTTATAAACTTCTGTCAACCAGTAACCTACAGAACCAAACCAATGACATAAGGTAGCCACCAAAGGACTACTAAAAGACTAAAACAACCAATATAAATATTGAATATATATATTATATATAAAATAGTCTTTACTGTAGTTGCAGTGGCCAAGGTGGCTCTTCTTTTCAAAGCATGGAGAGTTTCAATTTTCAACTGAAACCACTTAAATGTTCAAGTGAACACATTGCTCTACAATTAATGGAGTGAGAAGCAATCAAACCCATGTAGGAAACTGTTGGTTTGAAGTGAGAGTTGTAAAAGAGTGCTCATCTCACCAAAGAAGGTTGTTTAACATAAGAAAAATAACAAAACAGAAATATATTTGTTCAATTTGCAGACTCTTAGCTGTTTGCTACTGAATCCCAGATATATTGACTATTCTACCCCTTTTAGCAAGTTAGAAGGCTAGGGATTTTGAGCTTTTTACAGTAATCTATATGATACTAAACCTGTGCCTGTATGAACTAGAAAGATGCGGGGCACCTGTCTTAGGTGCCAGAGGCATGTGCCTCATTGAAGGGTTAGCTAAGAAGCACACACACTTGTAAATAGTAGCCATAGCCATGTCATGTTGAGATCAAATCAGACATATATCCACGACGGACATCGCAGGGACACTTTGAATACTTTTAATTGTACTTCATAATTTTTTTTTACTTTTTTTAAATTTTTATACCAATATTGGAATACCATAATTAAATACATTTCAGTATTTTATTATGTCTACAATGGCTCATGCACAATTTTAAAACATGAATTCTCTATTGTAATTGATGGATTTTATTTTATGTTAATTTTAGATTAATTTTATGTTATAACCATGTCTATGTCCGTCATATCTGTGCCGTGTCCTATCCATGACTTGACAACCAAGAGACCATGTATTCTATTATTGCGAACTCATAAACAATTGCCAAGCATACAATATATTTTTCCTCATTATTTGATTCACAAATATCATATCCTGCATGAAACCCTACTTGCTTCCCTTGCATTTCTTCGTGCAATACAATTCAGACCACTCCTAAGAAAATATTTTTCTTTTCCAGGGATTTCTTCAACCTCTTGAACTATTCCTATGAAATTTCTCCAAGACTTTATTTTTTGTTCTTTTATTCATGTGGATTACTAATGATGTTGAATGTTCTTACACATTGACAACATATAATCCTATCTCCAATCATTATATCATCAACCACAATAAGACCCACCTCATTCTTGCTGTAACTTTACCTGCTTATTAGTGTAGTACAGTTTAAATCTTGTCTAATAATCCAATCCCTTAGACTTTCTCTGACCCATTCACTTTCACAATTATATTGGATGGTAGGTTTTGGAAGATCAAGAAAGGGAAGGTTAACCTTTTGTTTCCAAATGAGATTGAAATGTAACCCCCCCTATAATCTCCTATTTTAATCCTTTTATTTTTAAAAATATAATCTAAATCAAGATGATATTTCATACATAGAAAAATCTTATCTTACCCCCATCCTTTTATTTTAAAAATTAACAAATTTAACACTCAACGGTGGATTGTAGTGGACGGTGGTTAGTTACAGTGAAAGTGGATTAAAACCCCAGGCAAATTTTGCCTGTAAGTAGCAATGTCAAGGATTTGAATCCTCAAGTAGCCAGCCTAGGGAATAGGGAGGGTTTTCCCTAACCATCCCTCACAATCCAAGAGTTAATCTTGCAACCTAGCGTATAAGGATTCCCAGTCATAGATAAATAATAATAATTATAATAATTCAAGATAAATGCTAGCAACACACTTTTTGCTATCAACTGAAATTTACTGTAAATCAAAAGATTTTGCTTATTTAACGAGTCTCACTTTTTGGTAATTTTCAATAAATTTTATCCAAGTGTTAGAAGAAGTGTGTTAGATTAACATTCCTCTTCCCTCCAAAATCCTCCCACACAAGTTAACAACACTCATCTCAACCACGGCATCAAATATCTCCATTTCCAGAGGGTCAATATAGGGATTCTACCTCATCATCTAAAAACGCATCATCAATTTTTCAACAAAAAAACATCTCTCCCCTCCCCTCCCCCACATAAACGGCGCCGTACAACACAAAGAATCCATAATTATTTTTGCAAAAAAGTAAACAAAAAAGCTAATTAATTGAATGAAAAAAAAAGTTTCGGAAATACCAGGAAGAGGGGCATTGATGTCGTAGAACGGCGGAGAATACACCGGAGATCTTGTACGGCGGATTCGCAGACGATGATCCCACTTACCCATGAAAAGTTCAAAAGTAGAAACGAGGAATGGGTTTGGCTCGCAAAAGAATACGAGAAAACGCAACGAAGGAACAAATGTATAGTTTTGACACAGTGGTGTTCATCCACTATCTCTGTTTGATTTGGGTGAATTTGTTGCCCACGTTGCTTCACGCCGCTGATTCAAATTACCGTCATCCCCTGTTACAGTGACTATCGTTTTACCACTCTTAGCATATAGTTTTCCAGAAAAGAGAAATTATAATTTTGGTATCTTTTTTATTTTTTATCTATTTTCATTTATAAGTTTTAAAAAATTATAATTTTTGTCTAATTTTTATTTTTTATATATTTATTTTAATTAATTAAATTATATTTTAATTGTTAAATGATAATTTTTACTTCATCATGATACCAATAATATATATTAGTCAACCGTTGAATTAAATGATAAATATATAAAAATTAAAGATTAAATTAATTTTTTTTTAATTTTAAAATTAAAATAAAAAATATAAGAATTAAAATTAAATATAAAAAAATTAATAAGGGGTTATTTTAATTATTTTTTATAACATTTAAATAG